>WFMF01000012.1:0-11998 GCA_011033025.1 Beroe forskalii | reverse complement strand
TGATACTCATGAAGGATCACACTGGACAACTCGGCACTGCTTTAAAGACGGTTCCAAATGATTAGTCATACTCTTATCTATGCAAGGAAGGTGCAATATACTTATCCAGAGGAAATGGGTTCGATTTTCCTTAAAAATAGGAAATCTGTAAATAGCTGCATATGACACTATTCTAACAAAAAAGCGGAATTATTCTTAATGTAAACTTATCTTCAAGCATCAATTGGTATCTTTAATTTTAAGGCATAATGGATAGTATCAATTTTAAATCATTTTGGTAGGCTCTACAATCATAAATTTCTTGACCACATAAAATATGGAAAAATCAATTTATGCCAACCTTGATGAAAAATCAATTTTAGAAAATTCTTAACAGCTTGAAGCTTCAGCTTTTGTTTTAAACATTCCTAGATTAATGACAATTAATACCCAAACAAATTTATAGACACAATCACATAAAACAGACATTAGGACAATTTAACATGGAATCCTTTTTCAAATTTTACTAGTGATAGGCGTATAAAACCATCTATAATTCACTATCGATTGTCGGTGGGCTAGGCGGTTTTTGCTACTTGTAGATGCGTAACACACTTTTGTGAAAAGGATAATCATTTTTATTACATCTCTGCTGCATCTTAGTATTGTGGCATAGTTTCAAAAAGATGTCATATATGCCACTATTTGGCCAAATAGCTGCATATATGCAGCTATTCGACAGCTATCATTAAATAACCACATTGGCAAGGCATCAAGTTTGCATGATTTGTCTGATAGATCTTTGGCTAAGTCCATCAATTCTTCCACAGAAACTTCACGGAATACAGCTAACTTGGTAAATTCCTGCTGATGTTGTACATAGTCATTTGTATTTGAACCCTCCAAAGCTAATGACTTCTTCTCTATATCTGAATAAATATCTTTGATCTTTTTGTCAAAAAATAACTTGAAATCCTCTGCTAGCAATGCATCATCATTGCAATGCGGTAGCTTCTTTTATCCATACTCTTTATCAAGCAAGTGATTTACCACTTTATATGTTGCTTTGGCATCTCCTTTACTAGAGTAAAGCTTTTCATTAAAGTAAATATTTCTAGCTCTATTTATAATAATTGCTTTGTCAACACATTTTTCATTATAAATTTCTCTTGCTTCAGTGTCATCCTTGTTCTTGTAGAACCTTCTTTGTGCTTTCTTCATATCAACTCTTGCCTTTTTGCAGTTGCTGCTCCACCAAGGTGACTGATTGATTTTGAAATTCCGAGTTACATATGGTGCATGTTTATCCAGGATATGTTTTACAGTGTTTTGGTAAACTTCAATTGCTTGGTCAACAGATGCAAATTGTGCCATACTCAGAGAGCAAAACAGGTCATGCCGAAATTCTTCCATTTCCATTTTCTTGAACTCACGCACATCTCTTGTTTCAATGGTGTTTATTTTTTTGGCCTGTGAAGCAATATGACCAGGAATATCAAAGTAAACAAGATGATGATCAGATGTTGTACCAGTATCAACTTCCACAATAAGATCCTTGATCAGCAATGCATCTGAACCTGACTTTAAAGTTAACACCAAGTCTAAGATGCCTCCTGCAATATGAGTTGGTCTTTTCACATGCTGCTGAAAGCCTTTACTCTCACATAGTGCAATGAAATTTTTAGCACATTGATCTTCCTTTTTCAATAGGAAGTTAAAATCCCCACATATCATAGGAGCACCAAATTTTTCCACAACTTCCTCAAGATACTTGTCAAATTCTTCCATGAATTTAGATACTTTAGTTTCCTCATATACTCTAGTAGCCAGCTGCAGATGTGTATGCATTTCATTGCCCAGAATTTTTGACCATTCCAGGTTGTTCTTCAGGCAATTCTGGACCAGAATCATCTAGGTACATAAAATGTATCGCTATTCACATGCCTGTGGGGCCACGCCCATGCCACGCCCTTATGCGCGTATGAGTAAAATTCATATCTCGGTCCAGGAAGGTCGTAGAGACTTCGTTTTTAGCTCAAACGAACCGCAATGGCCATGTTTATATTCAACTTGTTAATAAACATATGCCCTAAAATGCTCAGAAAAAAGTTATGGACGAAAAACTGATTTTCGGACCATACGCGAGCCATGTATTTGATGATTTTTTGTATCTCAGCCCAAGATGGTCGTACAGACTTTGTTTTCAGCTCAATAGAACCACAATGGCCACGTTCATATACAATCTGTCAATCGAAATATGCTCAAAAGTTCCCAGAAGTACAGTTATGGGCCAAAAACTGGTATTTCAACCAAATGTGGGACATGTATCAAAGGATTTTTGTATGGATGTACCTGCTCAAAATTAGCTAAAGAGTATATGCGAAGACTTTGAATCATGTTTTTGTGCATGCAATCAAAGCCCATTCTGCTCACGCTCCACAGTGTAACCTACCTTTGTTTACCTAATGTAAATTGCACAATCTTCCTTGATGATTTGTATATTTTTATCTATATACTACAGTATGGAAGTGCTGAAATATGATTAGCAATCAACCGTGACCCAAAAGTTGGTAGGAAAACAGTAAAATGCAAAAAATAGAATAAACTAAAAGACATAAATATCACCACACCCCCAAGTAAGCCTATCACACTCCTAAGTAAGCCTATCACACACCTAAGTTAGCCTATCACACTCCTAAGTTAGCCTATCACACTCCTAAGTTAGCCTATCACAGCTCTAAGTTAGGCTATGACACCCCTAAGTAAGCCTATCACAACCCTAAGTAAGCCTGTCACACCCCTTACTAAGCCTATCACTCTCCTAAGTAAGTCTATCACACTCCTAAGTTAGCATATCACACCCTAAGTAAGCCTATCACACCCCTAAGTAAGCCTATCACACCCCTCAGTAAGCCCATCACACCCCAAAGTAAGCCTATCACACCCCTATTAACTTATTAAGTAAGTCTATCACACTCCTAACTAAGTCTATCACACCCCTAAGTTAGCCTATCACACCCATAAGTAAGCTCTCACACCCCTAAGTCAGCCTATCACACACCTAAATAAGCCTATCATACCCTTACGGAAGCTTATCACACTCCTCAGTTACCCTCTTAATCCGAAATGTATGGTCAATCCTAAGGGAAAGCATGGAGAATCCCTTAAAAATAAGTGGTTTTGCTGAGGGATTCCTGGCTCTATTTTTAAGGGTAACCTTTTCTATTATAAAAGATTCCCTCATTTTTATTTTAGCAATTCCCAAAAAACACACTACGCTTTACTACACGTCTTCTTGACGCTCTACTTCGGTACTGCAAGCATATTTACGATCTCGAGATGGCTTGTTCACACAAGCATTGGGGCCTTGGTGCCAAGAAACCATAATTTTGAGTTCAAACACCCTAAATTCTCCAGGAGTTGCCACCAGTTTCAAGCACCCCTTCACAAAAGTTGAAATCCATTTCCCATAGGGAGGATAAGGCCCAGAGCGAGGATAAAAATTTTTCTACCAGAAAAATTTTTCAAAGATTTGAAAAAAACAAAATTTGGTAATAAGTAGTGGAAAAATTGTGAAATTGTCATCTCTTTTTGAGATGTGCTATGTGAGTTGAAACAAACAAACCAAATTAGGAAAACTAAGGATCATATTCGCTTTTCCAGGATCATCTTTGGTTGTCCAAGAGCAGAAAAGGATAGCTTAAAGGGAATGTTTTTGATAAAGCCGAAGATTATCATTGAGTCATTGCTTTGATGATGACGATTATTTTGATATTCAATGAGAACGAGGATTAATAAGCAGCATGCGTATGATTTTTATCTATCAACAAAAGTCTAAAGGGCAAAGACAATACATATCACTTCTCATCTAAATTGGATAAATTGATTGTCTAATGTCTTGGAGTAAGCGAAGAATAAGTGCAAATTTTAATTGTGATACTGTGATAAAATTGGACTGAAATGAGGGCAAATATCCTACTGAGACAGCAATTCCAATTTCGATTTGCTCCAAAGTCCAAACGTCTGGCTTCCGGGAGCTAACTCTCCCACATCCCAGGCCCCGCCTTAAATAAGTTTTATTTTCGTTTCTGTAAACATTTACTAAAGAACTAAACTGATATGCTTGTATATCTAAATTAGACATGAATGACTGAATGACAGTAAAAGTCTTATCAGATGGCAATTTGTTCCAAATGTTTGCCTTCTGGGGGCTGCCCCTCCCAGACCCCTCAACATTGCCCTTTTAAATTTTTTATAGATTCTTTCAGTGAGGTAATGTGATCAAATATCTTAAACTAGACTTAAAATTAGACTGAAATGAGGGTAAGAATCCTATGGAGACAGCAATTCAACGTCTGGCTTCTGCAGCTCTCAGACCCCTGCCTTTAAAGTTGGATCTTTTTGCTAGAAATTTATTGGTCACCTTTTTTAAGTCAAATAGTCAAATGATCAGTGACCTTGTTGAGCAAGTTTTACCTCAAAAATTGAAATACCAAAGATGGAAACTGAAGATAAACTTTCAATTTAGGGAGGATAAGGGTGGTGATTTTCAACTTATATGAACCTATGGTTTCAAGGGAAAAGGTCATTTTTCAAGGGAAATCATTAACTTCTGCATACGGGCCATTAACTTTTAACTGCCCAGATATTCTCGATTTTGTTCCTAGAAGCTTTTAATCTCATCTCATGTAAGACCAAACTTTGACCATCATGCTGACCAGAGTCACCAAATTTGAAAGTGGAATATATGACTATTCTGTCCTGACCCTTGTCACTTGATTGACGTTTGGTCAGTCTATGGTGGTTTTTGCAACCTTTGTGAGTCAAGAACAAACATTAATAAAACTGATTATGTATCAAAATGTGTAACTGAAATTTGTCACTGAGTGTACTGACGAATTGCTGATTATGGAAGCCATGTAGAAATTTATTTCTTTTGAACTATTAAAATAAGTAGTAACAAAGTTGAATTATGTCAATATTATTAGTTCTACAATACAGATTGCAGCTGAAAAATCTATTGAAGTCCCCAACTAATTCTAGCATCAAAACAGGTCAGTTTTAAAATTTTTGAATCTGTCAGGAATACTAACCTAAAAACGTATCCTTGTGGCAATTCAAATTAGATATATCCTTTGATACATGTCCCACGCATGGTTAAAAAACCAGTTTTTGGCCCATTACTCTACTTCTGGGTATTTTTGAGCATATTTCGATTGACAAATTGTATATAAACGTGGCCATTCTGGTTCTATTGAGCTAAAAACAAAGTCTGTACGGCCATCTTGGGCTGAGAAACAAAAAATCATCAAATACATGCTCGGATATGGCCCAAAAATCAGTTTTTCGTCCATAACTTTTTTTCTGAGCATTTTAGGGCATATGTTTATTAACAAGTCGAACATAAACATGGCCATTGCGGTTCGTTTGAGCTAAAAACGAAGTCTCTACGACCTTCCTGGACCGAGATATGAATTTTACTCATACGCGCATAAGGGCGTGGCATGGGCGTGGCCCCACAGGCATGTGAATAGCGATACATTTTATGTACCTAGATGATTCTGGTCCAGAATTGCCTGAAGAACAACCTGGAACGGTCAAAAATTCTGGGCAATGAAATGGATACACATCTGCAGCTGGCTACTCTAGTAATATCTATCTTTACTTTTTGATCGTGTAGTGCGATAAATCACACAGAGTCTTGTAGGAGTTTTGGCTGACTTTATCATACACTCTGCAATTTCAAATGATTTATAACCCTTGACGATATGTTTGTCAACTGATACTCTCTTTGGGTCAAACAAGAATGCTACTCCTCCTCCTTTTCCTTTCCGGGGACAGCTTTTGATATCAAACCCAAAGTCATGAATTTCAGAAAATATTGCTTTATCTGTTGTCCTAAGCCAAGTTTCTGTCACACAACAGATATCAACATTTTTTTCTTTCAGCATTTCAAGAGTCCCGCATACCTTATTGCAGATAGATTGGGCATTGAAGCATGATACTCGAAGATCTAGATTAGGACTGTCTGATTCTGCTCCTTTGGTCACATCACGTTTTTTGACAAAAATTCAGTGTTTTCTTTCAGTCGATTCATCTCTCGAATGATCACTGGACATTTTTGATCACCAGAATTGTGACTTTTACATGTCTCTGCATCATTACCATGCTTAGATGCCAAAGCAACGCACACAACAATGTTTTTGTCACATCATTTTTACAGTACATGAGCTAGATTTATGACCTTTCATACAATACATACAAACAGGAGATTTGTCTTTCACTGGGCAATCTACTGAAATATGTCCAAGCATTTGACAGTGATAAAAATGCTTGTAATGAAACCTATCACGGAACTGATATCTGCTATTACCAAGATAGATATTTCCTTGTTGATTGTGCACAATAGATGATCTGATAGCAGGAGATAATTTAAGTCCTATTCCCCATTCTAGAACCTTTAGTGATGTTAGTACAATCTGATTTTTGAAGGACGTCATGTTAGTATGGTTTCAGTGTCGTCGCACAATCATAATTATGCAATATACATACAACCAAATTTATATACATAGTCACATATCCACTTGGTAAATTAAAAATATTGCCTACATGACTACATCAAGACTCAAGAGGTATATACACCGCAACATTCATACATGTTTCTACTCTTCTCTAAAATGGGCACGTAGGTGGCTGCTAATTACCACCACCGAGCTCTATTCAAGTTCTCAAGTATTTGTCACGTATTTGTAGGTACAGTTCTTCGAGGAGTAACCTTGCATATCGATGGGAATTGGGAATAATATGCAAGCCTTTTGATTGAATTATGAAACAGGTCAGAGCATAGCGTGGAGAAGAACAGGACACCCGCTCTCTCTAAATAGTGCCAATTCGATTATCTACCTCCCCACTTCACTGTTGGACTAACATGAAAATGACTAACATTTTTTTGCAACGCAACATACAATAATACAGTGGGTTGCCTAGATCTGGGCAACCTGACATACAAATACGAACGGGGTTGCCTGTTTCTGTAACTTGAGCTCCAGCTAGCAGAGGAGGAGCAATACTGCAATAGCATTTGTAAACGGTGATGAACAGTGTCCACTGGCGACTGGTCTATGTATACAATTGGGACTGTTGATATTTTACTAATTATTTTCATAATTCATTTCTGTCGATGTTTGTTGTCAACTGTCAACCAGGTCACATGTTAGTAATTTTGTCCTTTTAATACCCTAGATGTTAGTACAATATGTTGCGTAGGTTGCCTTGGTTTTTGAATGGGGGTCCTATTGTATAAAAATCATTATTCAAATTTTTGCTTACATAGACTACTTCCACTGTATGCCCAGTCTCATGTAAGGTCTTTACACATGGATTTTTGGAAAGGACCTTATTTAAGATAACTTCCTTTTCCTGCCTTCTAACCACCTCAATGTTCTGAGATCTATCAACATCCTCCAATACGTCACTGAGAACATTATGCAAGCTTATTTTAGGCAGCATTTTTGTAGCAAATTTGGTCTGATAGCCATGTTCTTCAAGGGCCTTAGAGTCTTTAAAAACCTTTTCAATTTGATTTCTTACATTCACATCTTTGAAACCAATCACAATGTTCAAACTTTTTGTGTTAGCACGAATGAACTCAACTTGTACATTTTTCAGCTTAATCTCTGCTGTCTTCTTAGCACGTTGCATATTATTTTGAGCAGTTTCATGATTTTTGTTAATTGGATACAAAATCAGTACTTCAGTTGATACCTGCCTTAAATCAGCCTTAGGAGATTGATTTGGCTTGCTTATGGCCTTAGGTTCTACCCTTCTCCCATTAGAATCTGTTGCTGATGAGTTCAATACAGCAGCATAACTTTGAGCATTGGATGCTACTGGCATAGTTTCTTGAGGAATATTTATTAATGAATCAGCCTCATCAGATTTAGAACTCAAGTCTTCATTTGTCTGAGACTGAATAGCAGTTTTTGCATTTTCATCATTCTGAGAATTTAGAACCTTATGTAGCAGTAATTTTATTTCATCCATGGATTCATAAAGTTTATCAACACGCTTATCTATGATATCAACCTTATCATTGGAGTGATATTCATCAGCCAGATACACATTTGTCAAATCTTTACCTTCATTGTCATCATCATCTTCACTGCTCTCATCTTCACTGCTTTCATCAGAACTAGATGTATCTAATAAGGCTGGGGTAACATCATGATCATTATCATTGGCCAAAACACTTTCTTCAAAACAGAGATCTGAGGAAGTAGCTGTATCATTTTTACATGAACATTCAGTTCTACTACCAGTAGCAGACTCTGACCCTGAAGACAAATCTTTATTTAGCTGATCAAAACTCTTTATGAAGTAAATTAGGGCTTTAACAAGAGAGTCCTTGTTAACATACTTGAATGAATCAAATTCAATCAGTTCAGCATCAGTACTAACTATATCATCAGTTGATACATTTTTGGGGAACTTCAATGAAGATATAACATGATTGGTACTTATCTCCTGATTGATGAAGGCATTAGCATCAGTTCTTAGGACAGTTGAGTTTGACTTTTTCAGCACTACTTTGGCAGCCTTTGCTACAATAGCATCAACATCATTGCAGACATTTTCCATTCTGCCATTGCATTCATCATTACATGTGTCATTCACCTGTAACAGTAGGCTAACTGAGTCCCCAGCCGCCCTCTCCTCAGAAGTCTCACTCTGCGACATTACACACCTGGTATGCCACGGGCAAACACAGCAATGTCAATGAGAGAGGGGCTACTTCGGATATGGATTTCAGGGTCCTCAAATTTGATTGTATAAAGTAGTGTTGTAAAGTTTAAAATTACTAGAATTACTAGCACTGTTAAAACTTTATCAGCACGAGTAATGAAACAAAATACTAGTATTCAGATGAGTCACACTACAAACCAGGTATACTTGTTGTACCAATTGCTATATAAGGTACCAATTGCTATATAAGTGAAACAAAGATTAATCTTCATAGCTTACAGAATTTCTTTATTGAAAAACACAGTAATAAATAAATCTGGTATGAAATCTCAAATATCGTTTTCAATGGCACCCTTTTTAAACAGAAATTTCAAGAACTTCAAGAGTACAGATATAGTACAGATAGAGATATTTTTACTGAAAGGACTCAGCCTTGCAGATTAACTGAATAGCAAAATTGTTGGTTTGCTAAGTTAGGGATCGTTCACATATTACGTAATCAGCCGAGGGGGGGGAGGGGGTTTCCAAATGATTACGTTTTGATTACGAGGGGGAGGGGGTTTGGCCAATGATTACGTAATCAAAATATCTAAATTTTCATGAAAAATTTCAAGGATTTTTATGAAACTTTCAAGAATTTTCATAAAAATTTAAAGAATTTTCATGAAAATTTCGAGAATTTTTATGAAAATTTAAAGATTTCCGAATTTTTATTACCAAAATTAACCATTTGCAGAAAAAATTGTCAAAATTTCATAATTATGATTAAAAACATGATCTACTCTAACTCAATATGGTTCAGAATTTACACTTCCTTTAGTGCTGCCCATATAAAGATATAAGAGGATGTACTCCATTCATTGAACTCTTCCAAACCACTTCAGTGCCTCTTTGTGTATAAGATTTGCTGGTCTGTGCTTGATCAGAGGTTCGGAGGCCTTTCTTTCCCTAGAGCTCTAGAGTTGATGCCAGAGCAGGTCTTGGCGTACATCCGCAGCTCCATTATTCAGGAATCAATCTTTTTGATGAAGCTGTAGGAAGCTGCAATTGTCTGTGAAGTTGCCAGACTCTGATCTGGCACTAGCTTAGGGGCTAGGGCTGATCTGGATCTAGGGTTCTGTCGGCAGATGAGCAGGACACGGAAACTGAACTTTGGTTCCTTTGGTTTTCTGGCTCTTTAGTGGAACTGGGGGCCTCAGGTGAAGAGGAGGAGGAGGATGATCTGTTGGAGGTAAAGGAGGATGATGAGCAGATGAGGATGTCTTGGACTTTGGAGGAAGAGAAAGAGGAGGAGGTGTCCATCTCATAGTCAGAGGAGTTGTCGTAGGCGAGATTTCCATAGGAAAAAACTAAAAGAAGCTTTGAATGTCATCTTGATGATTGAATTTAAACACTCGATACTGTTCTAATTTTTTGTCAGTTAATACAGTTTTTTGGTGACGTCAAAGAAACTGAAGGAGGGGAGGGTTGGGCCATGATTACGTAATATTTTCCGAAAAAGAGGGGGGTTTGGCCATGATTACGTTTGATTACGGAGGGGGGGAGGGGGGGTAAAAAATGCCCAAAAATTGATTACGTAATATGTGAACGATCCCTTAATACAGGGTTGAGATTAATCTGGGTATTAATCGGAGGTATACATTAACTGATAAAACCATGGTACACATAGCACTGTTAGCCGCATTATATATAAGCAATTGTGAAATGACAGAAAGTAGTGGCGTGATAGCTCAAGTGGTAGAGCAACTGACATTAAACCATGAGGTTGTGGGTTCAAGTCCCGCTTGTGTCCAGTATTTTCAGTCATGCCGAGTTTATATTGTGGACTGCAGGCAGCCTGCAAACGTTGCAAGCCATACAATTGAAAATAGAAGCACTTAATTGATTATATTAAATCCATATTTATTTTAATTAAAAAGAAATCTTTCTTCAAGACATCAATCTGCAAGACTTTTCTCCAACTCCGTACTTGAACACCAACATGATTCCTTTAGGTAATGCAATGTGGAGAGCAGTAGGATCATAGTGAGTCACACCAAGATGAGTGGTGTGCAGGCATCTTCAGTCCAATACCTACCTCAGCTTTGGGTGTTTAAATTGCGAGAGCTTTTTATGAGGTAGGCCCTCCAGCAGTCACCCCTGGTACCAGGGTATAGCACCGTCAAGTGCAGTGACCACCTGCCTGAATGAATCTGAAACGTGCTCTATGGTCTTTGTCTTTACTCCAAGCACCAAGAAATTAAGCAACACACTAAGTGAAGAGAAGTAGAGGACCGGCAGATGGATCCGGGTCATTTGTGTCCTTTACGTTGCACATTAATGAAATTAATGCAGTGGCATGCATCCTGATCCAATACTTCATCTTGAGAGATGCTTCTCCTGAAAATCAGGGTTAAAACATATTTGAATTAAAAAGAAATCTTTCTTCAAGACATCAATCTGCAAGACTTTTCTCCAACTCCGTACTTGAACACCAACATGATTCCTTTAGGTAATGCAATGTGGAGAGCAGTAGGATCTTAATGAGTCACACCAAGATGAGTGGTGTGCAGGCATCTTCAGTCCAATACCTACCTCAGCTTTCGGGGTGTTTAAATTGCGAGAGCTTTTTATGAGGTAGGCCCCCCAGCAGTCACCCCCTGGTACCAGGGTATAGCACCGTCAAGTGCAGTGACCACCTGCCTGAATGAATCTGAAACTTGCTCTATGGTCTTTGTCTTTACTCCAAGCACCAAGAAATTAAGCAACACACTAAGTGAAGAGAAGTAGAGGACCGGCGGATGGATCTGGGTCATTTGTGTCCTTTTACGTTGCACATTAATGAAATTAATGCGAGTGGCATGCATCCTGATCCAATACTTCATCTTGAGAGATGCTTCTCCTGAAAATCAGGGTTAATATGTATTTGAATTAAAAAGAAATATTTCTTCAAGACATCAATCTGCAAGACTTTTCTCCAACTCCGTACTTGAACACCAACATGATTCCTTTAGGTAATGCAATGTGGAGAGCAGTAGGATCTTAATGAGTCACACCAAGATGAGTGGATGATTATAAAGTTAGTTAGTTAATTGAATATGTGTTGTGTTAGAGCTATTTGCAAATTGATGCATTGAGGAAAGTTTTTTTTAATGATTTGAATAATTATTTATTTATTTATATATTTCATCCAATTTGCTATAAAACATAATATAATTGGATTGAATTGAAGTTTTGTTCTAATAGAATTTATAATCTAATTGAACCTGCAACACAGTGCTAATCTATGCTTTTATAT
>WFMF01000119.1:442981-450481 GCA_011033025.1 Beroe forskalii | reverse complement strand
AATCCTTGACACCACTACAAACTCTTTGACATCACTCTTTATCCTTGACATCATAATTCCTTATCCTTGACGTCACGCTTTATCCTTGACACCACCCTACAATCCTTGACTCCACTCAACAATCCTTGGCATCACTCCACAATCCTTGACATCACTCTACAATCCTTGACACCACTCTTTATCCTTGACATCACTCCTTATCATTGGCACCACCCCACAACCTTGACACCACTCCAAAATCCTTGAAATCACTCTTTATCCTTGACACCACTCCACAATCCTTGGCATCACTTCACAATCCTTGACACCGCTCCACAATCCTTGACGCCACTCCTTATCCTTGATTCCTTGACGTCACTTCTTATCCTTGACACCTTAAAAATGCTTTCAAAATGAGTAACTCTTGAATGGCACCGGATACGAATTTTTGAAATCCTTATTCTTTTTGATTTATGAAATTCTGCAAAGGTGTCGATGTAAAAATCCATAAATTGGCCGCTTTTTATCCAATTTGAAAATGATTTTGCGAGGATATTCGTTACACAGTGACATTCATACCTTCAATTGGTGTGATTCAAATCATTAAGATTTGACCACCACAACTTGAGTTATGATCGTTCCACGATAATGCACAAAAATCATTTTTTACTGTGACGGTTTTCAAAAGATACAAGTTTCAATCAGTTATTCATTCTATGATGAAATTAAGATGAATGACTTTCTGACGTGAAATCGTCTGGAAATTATCCCTTAACCATTCATTTTGAGTTCATTATTACGGTTTTTGCTATAGGCTCTAATACAAGTGCAAATCATTTTGATACACCCTAAGTATTTAAATTGAGAGTCGGCTGTGTATTTGAGTCTGCTAGGTGATTCGACGCATCTTAAGGAAGGGACATTATATTGTAAAATTGGTAAAAGTCGGTAAATCGGTAAGAAATTACCGATTTTTACTGATTTTACTGATTTTTAGCCGTAATAGTAATATCTCTAAAATTTTCGTTATTAATTCATATGGCGTTGTCTGACTCGGTATCCAATATTTTTTTAAGGAGTCAACCGTGGTTATTGCGAAAATTAATGTTAAGTTAAGTAGCTAATTATGCTGATGATTGGTGTTACAACCATGAAACTAAAGTATTGTATCATTGTGTATAACTCGCTCCTTATTCCATTAGTAGAGCACTTTCAAGTGGATTGTATCCTCTGAACTTGTATTCTAATATATTTTATATTTATTTCATCATTAATAACATTAGATAAAGTGAATTTCACAAACCAATAAGTAAAAATTCATGTTTTTAACCTGCCCAAATTTCTTCTCTCTCGAATTTCTCTCCCGAATTTCTCTCCCGAATTTCTCTCTCGAATTTCTCTCCCAAACATCTTCTTTGTTGCGTCTAAAAGCTGATGTGTAAAATAACGTACACTGACTTACACACAAACGCTTTTCTACACTCTAAGACAACATTTCAGCACTTTTTTCGCAGTTTTAGTCGCATTTTTGACTCTCTTTGTGGTGTTTTTGACACTTTTTGGCGCGTTTTTGACGCTTTTTGACGCTTTTTGGCGCGTTTTTTTACCATTTTTGACACGATTTGTCGCTTTTTGGACGCTTTTTGTCGCGTTTTGACACTTTTGACACTTTTTGTCGCTTTTTGGACGCTTTTTGTCGCGTTTTAACACTTTTTGACGCTTTTTGTCGCCTTTTTGGACGCTTTTTGACACTTTCTGGACATTTTTCGTGCACACTTTAACCGAAATTGACGTATTTGTCGCCGTCCCCCTAGAAATGGGGGGTATGAAGGCCTGGCAACTCTCAAACATGATATCTAACCATAGCAACCCATATCAAGCACATTTGAGGCCTTAAAACCCCATGTCGCCTCAGGCGACATTTGTCACATTTTTGTCACACAGCTTGCGACATTTTGCGCATTTATGGGGCGTGAAATCTGGGCGTGGCCACGGGCTGGGAATGGTTGCAATTTAGTGTCTGGGAACCCTAAATTAACTTTTAGGATCGAAATAAAATGATTTGGAGTGATTTTTCGGCTGAAATCGCCATGTCCACACTTGTTCATTGGTTGCAACTGATCTGCATGGACAATCATGAGATTTTTGGGGCTTGACTGAACGTGGGGCGTGTCTCTTATGGTATGGCCTGGCATCTTTCAACATTTTAATATGATATTTAACCATAACAGGCCATATTGAACACATTTGAGGCCTGAAAATCCCATTTCGCCTCCTGCGAAATTCGTCCCTTGTTGCGTCCTGGCTCAGAACAACTGACTTTGGTTCAATAGTTGCATTTCGGCTTAATTGTCTCTACTTGTTACTTTTTTACATCTGGTCAGATATGGGATTTAGGTTGCTTACCAAGGTTTGGCATATCAGTCATGATGACCGGCCCGGCAAAATAAAGACACGATATCTAACCTTAACAACACATTTGAGGCCTTGAAATGCTATGTTCATTCATGAAAGTGAAACATTTGCCTTCATCTTTGCCATTCGACTGGGAATAAGGCTTTTAACTCAATTATTGTTATATCACCGTCAACCTTCATGATATTATGATAATGTATCTCATCTTCAGGCTGAAATAATGGCTCTTATTACCTTCAAATCGGGCAGCTAAGTGGGGTCGGTTAATTTAAAGGCCATAAAAGGATCTACCTTCTCAATTATAATAGTTAAAACAAGAACTAGAACTTTATAAAAATTCGAGTTACTACACCGACACGAATCGTCTAATGGCTCGAAGATTAGAAGGCAATTATGGACTTTGGTTGGAATTGGAAGAAAAAAGGTCGGCTGAATTCAAAACGTACACAAATCAATTATCAAAGACAATTGACAACTTCGGCTTATAAAACTGATCAATGAACTAGTCAAATTTATTGCTTTAATTAGGTAATAAATCATTCGTGATTTTATTTGTGTAGCGTGCTTGGGAGGAATTTGCAAATGCGCGCGCGACGCGCGCATTTGGAGTGCCGAAATTTGCGGCGCGGCTTGTCACATGTCGCGTAAAACATGTCCTGTTTTATATTTTATGGAATGCGCGAAAAACTATTTATCGATGATGTTGCGCGCACGCGAAAACACGTTGGCGTACCTGGTACACGAAAAAATTTTAAAAACATGTTGGCGTACATGAAACACCATACAGGATAGACGTAGAACAAATCTGAAAACACTGTTAAATAGCGCGCAAGCGCCCCCGTGAATTCCCACGGCGCGCGCAATTCTAAATGATGAAGCGTAGCACGTGCGCTGGATTAATTTCGTTGTTTGGGTATATTTTGTCAGTTTCGTGTCGCAGTGAGAAAATAGGTTTTGTCAAATTTCTATCTTCCCCATTTCTCATCGAATCATCATGAAACTTTCAGGAAAGTTGAAAAACATAATAAACAGCTTTCCTGACGCAAGTCCGTGTGCCACAGTGTTAGCTTTCATTACACCATATCATTTTTGGTGTCTCATTATCATTTGTTTGGATCTGCCTAGATCTCTGATAAAGGTATCTCACTTGGATCCTGTCAAAGACTAAGGAAAGAGCTGTTGGAAAGTTTTGTGGCTTGACTGTACAAAGATGACTGTATTTGTATCCCAAAGATAATAAGCTTTCCTGACTAATTTTTTTCTGTAAATCGAATCATGAGACGAGATATGAGCATTTGTGTACACAAATTCTATAAATTGCATCATTTTTGTCCACAACTCGTGAGGAGCAAAATTTCCAGACAAAATTAGTCAGGAAACTCCTTTATGTCTTCTACGGCATATATCCAAATTTCAGATTAGAGCCTATTTATACCTTTTGAGTTATGACACTTTTAATGCGAAAAAATGTGTTACACTTTTTATCGTAATTTCGTGCTAGTACTTTGTGCGCAAGTACGCGATAGTGACACCCCTATTAATAATATATTATTTTACGAGAAAACCCGTTGGGTTTTATCTTTCATTGGACATATAGTCAGTTGGACGTACAATAAATTGAACTGGGGGTAGGGGTGCAACGTAACGAAATTACGAAATATTTACATAGGATTTGATTATGAATCAAAAATATTGCAGTTTAGCGTTTGTAAATTAATCTTTAGGACAGTAAGTAAGAAGAACTCAAGAACATTGGTTTTCTCATCCAAACTTGATGGATTTCTCCCATCCCTGCGCCAAGACTGGAGGTTTGGAGGGTCGTGTTGCGGAAAACCTTGCGTCTTGGCGGAGGGTAGGTAACATCCTACAAATCCAAACTTCAGATTCGCAGAAAAGATGGGCAACAAATTTGAATCCAAGCTCATTGAATCAAAATTGACCGCATTTTTATTTGTAACTATTTACTATTTAGAACCCACTTCTAACTTGAGCAATTATAAATATCTCCTTCTGTCGCATCCCCGCAAAAACCATCGAAACTACGAATATCTTCACATGGAAGAATTATCGCTGATTTTCACAATGAAACAAAATGCTCAAGTCTTACCTTTTCTCCTACAATAGTGATTAGAGTTGATAGTCTTCTGTCGTAATCTGTTTACCAAACTCGAAAATTCCATTGAGAACGTAAATTATGACTTAAAACAGTTGAAACGTTTCCAAAGTACACAGTAACGAAATGGCTGATTCTTCGTTAAAATGCACGTGCAGTTTTTGCGTGCAATCACCAATAACCATAGCAATGATCACACGTTGATACTAAAAGGTGGAACCACCCGAAACCAGCCGAAACCAGCCGAAACCACCCAACCCACCCGAAACCACCCTCGAAACCACCCAACATAACTCCGAAACCACCCGAAACCAGCCGAAACCAGCCGAAACCAGCCGAAACCAGCCGAAACCATCCAAAACCACCCAACCACCCGAAACCACCCAACCCACCCAACCCAGCCAACGGTGGGTTGGGTGGTTTCGGGTGGTTTCGGGTCACCACATTTAAGTAAAATTTTGGGTCGTTTCGGGCTGGTTTCGGATGTGAAATTTAGCACAAATTGGGGAACTTAAAACACCGAAACCACCCGAAACCACCCAAAACCACCCGAAACCACCCAAAACCACCCGAAACCACCCAAAACCACGAAACCACCCAAAAATTCATATTTTGGGTTGGTTCGTGGGTTAGTCGTTTCGGTAGTTCTAAACAAAGGTAAAAAAATTTTGGCTCGTTTCAAAATTTTTGCATAAATTGGGGAATTCTAACCACCAAATGACCCAAAACGACCCAACCCACCTGAAACTATCCAAAATCCATATTCTGGGTGGGTTCGGGTGGTTTCGAATAGTTCAATCATAAAATTTTGGTTCGTTTGCGCTAGTTTCGAATTTTTGCGTAGAATTGGGGTATTCAAACCACCTGAAACCAGCCGATTCCACACAAAATATGAATTATGCACTTTGTGCTGTTTTGTATGGTTTCGAAACAACCCAAAACAACCCACAACAATCCGAAACCACCCATACGATGAATTTTGGGTTATGGTGGACTGACGGTTTCTAAACTGGCAATTGTGATCATATCAATCATTCTCCTCCGATATGTACATTTTGATACTCTGTCGATTTTACGTTAACTTAGTGTGTAGGTACCATTACTCCAATCTCCATTATAATATGATGTAATAATAATAATAATAATAAACTATGGTGGCTTAAAGACAGCAACGAAAGAAGTTAAAACTAACCCTTTATGCACAGCTGTCTATTAGAGCTGGAAAGAAACATTTAAATCAAATTTCAAAAAACATGCATAAGGCATGTTGATTCAAAGCATCATAATCAAAATGTTCTCCAATGTATATTTAATTAATTTCAATTGGTTGTGATATTAAAACTTTCTTGAATAAAAAGGTCTTAAGTTTGTTCTTAAAAATCCCAATATCAGTACATTCTTTAAGTTCAGATGGGAGTTTGTTCCAAAGAGTAGGCGCACTAGAAGTGAAAGATTGACTACCAGCGGCTGATTTAAATGAAGTCTGTTTAAGTGTTGGAGTGCGACTTCCACTGATGTTGTTGTATTGCAATGTATCAGACAGATAGGATGGAGCAAGACTATTCAAGCATTTGAATGTTAACAAAATAACCTTGAATTCGATTCTCTCCTGAACTCTTAGCCAATGCAACTCTTGAAGATGGTCATTGACAAGATTCAGTTTTCTTGAGTCCAAGGAGGATCCTACAAGCACGATTTTGTATCATCTGTAGTTGCTTCATGTTACTTGAACTGATCCCATAATACAAAGAATTGCAGTAATCAAGACTGGAGAAAACAAGTGCATGAATAAGAGTTTCACACTGATTCTTCGTGAGGAATCGTTTCATTGCTGCAATTTTCTCATCATTCTGAAACAATTTTCTTCAATTTCATTATCTGAGAAGTCATACTCAGTTTAGAGTCCAGAGTAAATCCTAAACTTTTGCAGTTGAAACAAATCTAATACAAGTTGAAGGAGTTGAATGTCCCATGAATTTTCAGTTCAGATAGAAGTTTGGGCTTGCCAAAGACAATTATCTCAGTCTTTCCAGGATTAAGCTGAAGATAGTGGCTTGCCATCCATTTGTCAATGGCAGTGAAACATAATGGCAGTTCTTTCACAAGGATTTTGTGTTCTTGCTCTCTCAAGAATGACTTATATACTTGGTGGTCGTCAGCAAACCCATGAACCAAAACGATACATCTTTGATAGTTTGATATATAGACCTTATATAGATGTTGAAGAGAACTGGGCCTAAACACTGAACCCTGAGGCACTCCAAACTTTATAATGATCTCTTCAGATTCATAACCATCTACTTTAACCTTTTGACAGACCACAGATAAAGCTCTTGAACCATTTTAAAGCTGTACCATCTATTCCAATTTCTTCTTTCAGTACTTTTATCAATTTGGGATGGTACACAGTATCAAAAGCTGCACTGAGATCCAATAACATAACAATGGTGCCTTTATTCTCATCGCTGGCAATTAAGATATCATTGACAATTCTAATCAAAGAGTTTCACAGCTGTGGAACTTTTTGTAAGCAGATTGAAGAGGTTCATGAAGATTATTTGCTGTCAAGTGCTTGTTTAATCTCCTGAGAACAATCCTTTCAATGAGTTTCGAAATGAAAGATAGATTAGATATTGGTCTATAGTTCTTTGGGCATGAACTATCCAGGGATGGATGTTTGATTAGTGGTGTCAGGTGCGCTGTTTTCTCACCATCAATGCTGCCACATGATAAGGAGCTATTAACAATGTTACATATCACTGGAAGTAGATCATGCAGATTGTCTTCAATGATAAATGCAGGTAATGGGTCATTTGTTGATGTCTTGATCTTAGTTTCCTCAATGATTTCAAGAATTTCATCAACAGTAGTAGGTTCAAAGTCACTGAGTACTGTTCCTGGAAGAAAATCACTTGTTGATGGACTATTTTCGTCGCTCAATTTGGGGAAATTGAGGTGTATTTTATCAATTTTTCACTGAAGAAAAAGTGTTA
>WFMF01000119.1:215918-442881 GCA_011033025.1 Beroe forskalii | reverse complement strand
TTTAATATTCCCTAGATATCGAAATAACCTTGCTGTTTTCGCAGCATGGACCAAATTCAATTAACTTAGTCTGGGGCTCTTTTAGGCTCCAGAGGATAGAAAAAATTTGAAAAGAGCCCTAGAAAGTGGGGCCTAAAAGAGCCTAAAAGAGCGTTGGCCCCCCCCCCTACATAGTTAATTTATGTAATTCATAGACATAAGCAAATAAGAATGTAGCTGCTTCAAAAAGAAAGTGATTAGGCCCTTCAAATGTTTTTACACGAAATCTGTGGCCAGGTAATAGAACAGAATAAAACATTATCTTGCGTTTGAAATTAATTAAACACTCCACATAACAGTATAACAGCTTGTTGTACGTAGTACTGTGTATAAGCATGTAATATTACAGGTAGTTTAACACTATGCAATCAATATATGAGCGCGAGATCAATCGGTAGTTGGGAATTAATATGACGTCATCATCATAGCTCAACGTGGTACGTTGTCGACAGTGGACCGCCCTTTTTTAGTGCTCAGACATCATGCGATGACGAACATGCTATTACACACTACTGTATGTACAGAGCATTGGGAGCGAGTCTGGCTGGAGTCCAAGACAGAGTCACTGGATGTATCCGGCGGGTAATCATAAGTACCTGATTCATATAATCATGTATCTTTATTCAAGTACTTGAAATCAAGATCTGCCATGCAGTTACAATGCTTATTATACAAAGTGTGCAGATTCCTTTTTCACCATAAGTTTTACACTGTTTCCAGCCCATGGATCCAGTCCAGAAATGTTGCCCGGGCGTGCAATTTGCGTTGGCGTACTGGTGTCAGAGATGAGTAGTCTAACGTCCTGGTGTCAGAGACTCGTGGTCTGACGTACTGTTGTCAGGGAAAGATGGTCTGACGAACTGGTGTCAGTGATGTAGTGTGACGTACTGCTGTCAGAGACACGAAGTGTGTCGTACTGGTGTCAGAGATGCGTAGTCTAACGTCCTGGTGTCAGGTATACGTAGTCTAACGTACTGGTGTCAGAGATGCGTAGTCTGACGTACTGGTGTCAGGGATACGTAGTCTAAAGTACTGGTGTCGGGGATACGTAGTCTAACGTACTGGTGTCAGGGATACGTAGTCTGACGTACTGTTGTCAGGGATACGTAGTCTAACGTACTGGTGTCGGGGATACGTAGTCTAACGTACTGGTGTTAGGGATACGTAGTCTAACGTACTGTTGTCAGGGATACGTAGTCTAACGTACTGGTGTCAGGGATAAGTAGTCTAACCTACCAGTGTCAGGGATACGTAGTCTAACGTACTGGTGTCAGGGATACGTAGTCTAACGTACTGTTGTCAGAGATATGAAGTCTGACGTACTGGTGTCAGGGATACGTAGTCTAACGTACTGGTGTCAGGGATACGTAGTCTAACGTACTGGTGTCAGGGATACGTAGTCTGACGTACTGGTGTCAGAGACACGTAGTGTCACGTACTATAGTGTCAGGGATACGTAGTCTGACGTACTGGTGTCAGGGATACGTAGTCTGACGTACTGGTGTCAGAGATATATAGTCTGACGTACTGGTGTCAGGGATACGTAGTCTCACGTACTGGTGTCAGAGACACGTAGTCTGACGTACTGGTGTCAGAACTACGTCAATTCATTGACCATAGCTGCCAATATGCCCTTCTTTCGCAGGGTGCCCTGCTTTCGAAGGCTAAATGCAGGGTACTTATATCTGTATATGTTGATATTGAACTATTTCAGTACAGAAAATGATTTCAGATGGTAAGAATCGTCATAAACTCAAAAAGGTACTCGTAAAATCACACTCGTAAAATTGTCGCTTTTCAAAAAGGTACCCATGGCTCAATGAGGTACTCGAGTAAACTCAAATTAAAATCTCCAAAATGGTATCTATCTCACTTGAAATGACGAAAATGTACTTACAACAAGAGGCGTATACATAATTACCAGATGGTGCAGAGCAAACTCTTCGCCCTTCTCTTGCCCTTCTCTTTTGGCCAAGAAATCATGCCCCTCGATGGGTTTTCCAAGATTTGGCAGCTAAGATTCATTCCATCTGTTTTACTGATTTCTTCATATAAGATTACTCCTTCGTAAGAAATTCGTAAGAATGAACTGTAAAATCACGTTGCACGAATGAATTCGATATTATGGACTTACTGCTGGCTACTAATATCAGGAAATTTAGGAATTTATGTAACGCGCGGTATAACGGAAATAGGCCACAAATGTAATTAGGCGCGCACGCGCAGATTTGTGTAATTCTGTCGCTTAATTCATTATCACGCATGATACAGAATGGCCTTATTCTCTTCTCTGTACGGCTGTGGCACGCAAGAGATGAAGTGTGACAGACATTCGATACGAGATGTGAGCCAGTAACGTAGCTAGGGTTCGAGGCCAGGGTATGCAAAATGTTTCTAGGGTATGCATCTGGCAGTAAAATTAAGCCTAACTAGCTATAATGAGCTATTTTCCCAAATTTGAGACTATGCAAGGAACTTTTTCAGAGTATGCAATGCATAGTCTGCATACCCTCTGGCTACGTCCCTGGATGTGAGCTAGGTTTAAACCTGCTCAGTGTATATCGCAGGGTCACGCCCTGTTTTTACACCGGCATTCAAATTACCTGTATCAAGCGAGTGTATATACTTACATAGCATTTCCTGTAATGGACTTGTGTAATTCTAGCTGCGTAGCAGCTGTGTATTGGTTGTCAGTGGGATACAGTCTGTCAAGGTGGGTGAAGTCACCTTATGTCTGTTGGGCTCACAAGCAAGATAGGACGATAGGTGGGAATTAGATATTAAGATATTAGGAGGCTTGAAAACGCTCAAATCAGGAACGGAACTTCCTTTCACGAAATCTCGTAAAATTTCACCTCCACCTCAAGGGTCTGGGTTAGGACTATCACTAGGGTTGGCTAGAGCGGCTAGAGTTAAGGTTATGGAATATGGATAGAGTCTAGGAAGATGAATTAAGTGCCGTCAGTTGAAAAGTCGTGAGCCCAGCCAATCGTGCCATGGGCCCGCCTATAGTTTGGTAGGTGGTAGGTTTTATTTTTTATTAATAACTTCTTCGATTTGAATTTCTGTCCATTTCCCAGACTAACTCCCCTCCATTTCAGGTCTGCAGCCCGCACGGACAGTGTGCGTCATGGGATTTAACGCCCCGGAGTGGTTTATAGCCGACATAGGCGCCATCATGGCGGGAGGTATAGCAGCGGGGGTTTATACAACCAACACAGCAGAGAGTTGCAAGTACATCCTCTCCCATTCCAGAGCTCAGTTCTGTGTGGTCGAGAACAAGTCCATGTTGGACAAGATACTCCAGGTAATGTGCTATGTTCAGGGCCGAAATTTTCAAGTCAGACGGGGGTGGGTTGGGGCAGGGGGCTAGTCAAGGTCCTTGACCCCAATGCGTGGAACGAAATCTCAGTGTACATTATTGTACAATTATTCGGAACTATGCATTATTCTACAATTCCATCTTCGGTAAAATGTAAATGTCTTGCAGACTGAGCCCTAAGAAAATGTTGTGAATGTGAGATCATTGTCAGTTTCCTGTGAGGCGCCAAAATGAAGGATTGTGTAATTTGAAACCCTAAGTTATGTTCATTCGTGACTTTGATAGAGCAAAACCTTCCCTTTAACATATGGGATGCCCTTCCGGAACTTTATGGCGATATCTCGGCATACTCAAATGTAATTTTAAAAATCTTCAATACTGCATAGTATTTTTCTTCGGAAGTGACAAAGAACTTCCACTGAAAGAATTTCTTCAATCACAAAAAGTTGAACTTTTCAAAATAGGAAAATTCCATACAGCCTTGGCATGGTGGATTCCGGAAGCAAGTAAAATGTGTGGGAGCCAAATTTTTAGAGACAGTTGTTTTGCTCCGTATCTAATTCAATTTTCCAATAAACGGAAATTTCTACATATTATTAAACCTGGTCGAGTGTAAATTGACACTCAGCCAACCATTTCATTCCCTTCAGATAAAATCAGAGTTGACGGAGCTGCTCCATGTGATAGTTTACGACGATGAAGTGACGAAAGAGCAGCAGAACTCTAGTGTTATGGACTGGCAATCCTTCATGAGTGTTGGTAAGGCAATGCGGATAGGATCACGGGTTTTATAGAATTTTTGTGTTTATGAGTCCGAAACTCATCATGGAAACTTCAAAATCTAACGGACCTAAATGCTTGTTCCGATATGAACTTAGACCTCTCATCTCGGACATGAACATACTCTGACATAAACTTTAGAGCAATAACAGTGATTTGTTGCCGCAGGTAAAGAAATTCCTGAGTATGAGCTAGAATGGAGACTGAAGAACCAGAAACCCAACAAATGCTCGACTCTTATTTACACCAGCGGAACCACGGGACCACCCAAGGTAAGGGAACCTTTTCTCTGACGTATTGCGATATTTGCGCGACGTATCAACGCGACACATTCAGTGCCTTTTGACAAAAACTCTATCGTCAAAATGGTAAAGCTTCTTTGACAGCTTTACGGTGTCGAAAACTCAATGAGACACGTTTTACTGCTGCAGTCTGTATGCTCAACTGAGTTGATTATTTAACTGCACGTGTCATTTTAACAGTCTCTTACAAGAGTAGACGGAACCTCGGTGATATTGTCACTTCCTAACGTATGTTATGTCTTTTACTCGTCTTCAAATCATTTACAAATACATGTTCTTTTCTCACGCTAATTTGTCTTATCAATTGCTTTCAATAGAATCATCTTAATCTCTGTACGAAGTGTAGTACGACGTCCGTTATGGCGTAATTCAAAATTAATTGTATTTGATCAACATATTTTGTTGTGACAGCTTGATCATTCGAATCTTGAAACTTTTCCATCCAATGGATAAGATGTGTAGATGGCTAGATCATTGTATCTCCACTCTATTCAGCATCATGTTTCCTTCGCTAATTCCCACCAAATAACATCCCCTTGTCAGGCGGTGATGTTATCTCATGATAACATCTCGTGGACATCTCTGGCTTGCTGCCAAATCCTCAACGTGAGAGAAACCTCGGACGTGGTGTCATATCTACCCCTCAGTCACATAGCTGCCCAGATTATCGTGAGTGCTGAGAAATGTCCATATTGTGAGGAGAGCTTCTAGTCTTCAAGTCTGAATATAAGATAAAAATCATTGAAAATCAGAATCATGACCCCTTGTTGCAGATCTTTGATGCCATAATTTCTTAACTTCCAAAGATCTGAACCTACTAAATATCCCCTGATTCCCTCGTAACTCCCAGCAATACTTCCTTTATCCTCCCCACCTTCCCAGGATTTGCACGGCCCAATGGCTTGTGGTGCCACTGTCTGGTTTGCACGCCCTAACGCCCTCAAGGGAACTCTGGTGGAGACTCTGCAGGAAGTCCGCCCCACCATGTTCCTAGGAGTACCCCGGGTTTGGGAGAAGATACAGGATAAGATGGAGATGCAGATGAGCGAAATGAAGGGGTTCAAGAGGGCGCTCACTAAGTGGGCTCAGGTGAGGTGAAGGGGTTCAAGAGGGCGCTCACTAAGTGGGCTCAGGTGAGGTGAAGGGGTTCAAGTGAGCGCTCACTGAGTGGGCTCAGGTGAGGTGAAGGGGTTCAAGAGGGCGCTCACTAAGTGGGCTCAGGTGAGGTGAAGGGGTTCAAGAGGGCGCTCACGAAGTGGGCTCAGGTGAGGTGAAGGGGTTCAAGAGGGCGCTCACTAAAGTGGGCTCAGGTGAGGTGAAGGGGTTCAAGAGGGCGTTTTGAAGGTTTTCCTAACTATGCATTATATGCTCACAAAACAACTTAACCTCAGAAAATAGGATCTGACGTTGGGGATGCCAAACAGAACAAGATGGAAATGCCGCGAGGCTATTGGATGGCTGACAGGTAAGATCATACAAAACCATTTGAAGTCAATTTGAATTTGTCAGATTGTTTTATCGCCAAGTGTGCAAAAACCAGTTTTCTTGATTCAAACGCTAAATGTCTTTGGAATCATTACTTCAGATTGTGTTCTTTTTTATTCCAACTAACATTTAAAAGAAAAAACCTATTTCGAAATAAAATGCAAATATTCTTCCCCCTTTGCGCCACTTTTGAGTGAACCTTCAGTTTTTGTTTTGCCAATCTTCCTTGCTATTCAATCTTGTCGCCATAACTGTGTTTAATAAGAGCTAAAACTGTTACGACATCATTTGTTATTATTCCCAATATTGCAATGTTTTGCACACATATTAATGTGCTATGTAAGCCACCGTTCATGCTGCGTGTACTTACACCATGTATAGTGTATAGTGTGTCCCTGTACACCATATACAGTATACAGTATACACCTTATGTTATAGTCGGGGCCAGTGTCACTGTTTTACTGTTATAGTGACTCCCCCCCCCCCATTAGTCTGTATCATGTATAATATCTTTAGTGTGTGTATAATATCTGCAAACATTGCTTTAGAAAAAACAAAGAGTACCCTGCCGGCTACTGGTTCGCTGACAGGTAAGGAGAACATGTCTCATGTCCTTATATCGGATAATGTCCTTATTTGTACGTTCATATTGGGGCAATATATTAGGACATGATAATGTCCTTATTAGGACATGATAATGTCCTTATGGGGATATGATTGAATTGGGCTCAATCTACTTTTCTGGCAGTAATAGCATGTCGTCAATGGACTTATTGAGATAGATCAATACATTGTTTAAGTGATGTGCAGCTCAAAATAATCTGATTTCCTTCTG
Source organism: Beroe forskalii (assembly GCA_011033025.1). Lineage (NCBI taxonomy): Eukaryota > Metazoa > Ctenophora > Nuda > Beroida > Beroidae > Beroe > Beroe forskalii. The sequence goes on along the minus strand of WFMF01000119.1, from coordinate 436,118 downwards.
CATGAGTGCTGTGTTAAATGTTACAGAAACCATGAAACCATATGGAGTAATCAAAACTTCATGTGGTTTGAGGGAGTATCTAAAACGGCCATAGTTTTCTTGAATCAGAGTTCGACGACAAATTCCTCCTCTGATAATGCTATGGTGGACGTCTGCTTTTCTAGAGCAGACGTCAACTCTCATACCATCAGATTAGGTAAACAGGTAGGCCTTCTGATGGGCCCTCTGATAAGGTAGGTAGGTAGGTAGGTACTAGGTAGGCCTTCTGATTACTGGCTGCCGAATCTTTACACTCCTTATTGTGCTGGGGAATACATACAGCAAAACGGTCGTCGTGCATTCTGGGCCCTGGTCAATTTGCTGTGGGAGCAATGAATGTTGTATTTTCGTTTGTTATTGTCGTTTTATCGGCTGCTCTAATAAAGTTATAGGATGTACATTTTATGTGCATATGTTATGTTCAAAAAATCTTTTGTGCTTGAAGCATTTCGTTTTTATTGAAAAGAGTCACAATTCAGTTTATACCGATTCTTCAAGTTTCATTTACCTTTGAAAAATTTTGATGTTTTTTTCATTCAAATGTGTATACACAACTATTGTATTTTGCTTATAAGCTTATTATTGTCACTAGTTTGCCACAAAGCTGCGAATTTTTTGAAAATTTGACGAATTAATGAAATGGAACATTCTTTTCTAAATCATACAATAAGCTGTTTCTAGACTCGCTATAAGTTTCTTAAGAATAAATGCCGTTATTGTATGTCATATGTGTGTACATTTTGAAGCATGCTAAAATAACTGCTGAGCTGTGTTTAAATGTCACTTGACACGATATTATGATATCTTAATGTTATTCCAAAATTCCTCTAGATGTTTTGGCCAAATTTTCATTTCATGTCACGTTCATATCAAACTCAACATAGGAAAAAAGGAGGAAGACTTGGCTGACGATAATTTTGCCTATCACCATATTGTGGTTGAGTCAAATGGTAATTTTATGATGCCTTCTTGAACTACATGTACATGATGTCTACTAATCTCAGAACTCAATCGTCACGGATCACTCCACCCATGTTATGCTCATTGTTTAATTACATGCTGTGCTCCGTGTTATGTAAAATGAGAATTATTACAACCCTGGTGTCTCGACCTTTTGAGGCGCGGCGTATTACGCCGCGCTTGGCTGGGCTCATGATAGCGCGTAAATGGGCTTTACTATATTTTGCATAGAAAGTGTATTTGCGCGCTGTAACGCGCCGGAGAAAAGTACCAAAGCGCGGCGTTAAACGCCGTGCCTCAAAAGGTCGAGACACCACTTGATTATTTTATGTATTGAAAATCACTACAAAATGCAGGTTGGTGTTCAACAAAATCAAACAGATTCTTGGCCTGGACAGATGCATTTTACAGGTGATTCACCGTATTAGATTCGTTAGATGTGTGCCCTTTTGGATTTCAAGCCAAAACATCAGATAATCGAGACTTATTTATTTTTCCCAAGATTATTGCTACAATTACTTGGCTCCAGACTGCCTTTGATGACATCACATTTTCCAGGCGTCGGCTGCGGCCCCCATCACACAGGAAACGGTAGCCTTCTTCCAGAGTCTTGACATACCAGTGTACGAGATTTACGGGATGTCGGAGTGCTCCGGACCACAGACCCTCTCCTTCGACGGTAGGTGTCAGGGTCATACGACCCTACATACCACACTGCATACCACCCTGTATACCACCCTGCACACCACACTGCATACCACCCTGCATACCACCCTGCATACCACCCTGTATACCACCCTGCATACCACCCGGCCCTGCATACCACCCTGCATACCACCCTGTATACCACCCTGCATACCACCCGGCCCTGCACCCTTGATATCCCAGTGTATGAGATTTACGGGATGAGAGGAGTGCTGGGAGGCAGACCATCTCTCCTTCGACGGTGGTGTCGAGGAACAGACAAACGCCCACGAGAAATGGGCGGTTGAAATGTCGCACTGTGCAGTAAATTGTGACGTTGAACAGTTTGATTTGATGGAGAATTTCCACACTTTTCAAGCATTTCTCTCACTTACCCACTCACTCACTGATCGATTGACTGGCCAGAACAAGTCACTAACCCCTCGTGTCCTCCTTGTCATCCCAGGTCAGCACAAGTCAGGGAGCGCGGGTAAGAGCATCCCCGGCTCGGAGATTAAGATCGAGAGTCCGGACCGGGACGGAAATGGAGAGATCTGCTACAGAGGCAGACATATCTTCATGGGATACATGCATGACGAGGAACAGACCAACGCCGCCATCGACAAGGGTAAATACAAGGCCATAGGACCTTCTGTGACAAGAGCACGCGAAACACGCGGTCACAGATGCACCCTTCTATGTGACAATAACCGCCTCACATCTTTTTAGCAAAATTTTTGTGCGGATGTTCCCAGAAACAAGTTAGTTTTGAACCTTTTTACACACAATGTCTCGCAGATGGGTGGCTACACTCGGGCGACATTGGGAAGCTGGATAAGAATTGCTTCCTGACCATCACTGGCAGGATTAAAGAGATAATCATCACAGCGGGGGGTGAAAACATCGCCCCTATTCCCATCGAGGACAAGGTATGTAGTGTATAGTGTATACAGTTTAAAGTGTATATAGTGTATAGGTACACTATACAGTGTAACCATACAGTATTAAGTAGGTATACGCTGTATAGTGTATACTATAGTGTACACTGTACACTGTACACTGTACAGTGTACAGCGAGCAGTTTACAATCAACAGACAAGGTCAGTTCTTAACTCCTAAAAGAGCAGTTGAAATTTGAAAATCACCACTTTTGATGATTTTTGGACAGGTGAAACAGTTCGCGCCTCTGGTGAGTAACTGCATGGTAGTAGGAGACAAGAAGAAGTTCCTTTCCTTGGTCTGCACCCTGCGCTGTGTAATCAGCGAGACACTCGAACCTACTGACGAACTGGACTGGATATCCCTGGACCAGTGCCAGAAACTAGGCAGCACGAGTAGAACTGGTGAGTTTTATACTGCACTCTGTACACTGTACACAGTATACTGTATAGTATACAGGGTACATTGCACATTGTACAATGTACACTGTACATTGTACAGACACTCGAACCTACTGACGAACTGGACTGGATATCCCTGGATCAGTGCCAGAAATTAGGAAGCACGAGTAGAACTGGTGAGTTTTATATTGTACAATGTACAGTGTACAATTTACACTGTACACTACAGAGTGTACAGTGTAATGTAGTGTATACTTTGCAGTGTATAATACAGTATACAGTTTACAGTGCCAGGAGTTGGGAGGACTAGCAGAACCGGTGGGTGGAGCAGTGCTTTTCATACCCTACAGTGTACAGTATACACTCTACACGTACAGTTAAAACTGGTTCTTGATACAAGCTATTGATGGTTTTCAAATACTCACTTGTTCCTGGTTCAGTTTCAGAAGCCCTGATGGACCCCGTAGTGTTGAATCACATCAAAAGAGCAGTACAGGAAGCAAACAAGCAGGCTGTCAGCAATGCTTCTAAAATTCAGGTGAAAACAGCAGAACTCTTATTTGATTTGTTAGTCTTGAATTCATTGGGTTATTGGTGATTTGATAGAGCTTTATTTCAAAACCCCTTAAAATTAGCGTAATTTCAGCTCAATCAGAAATTCTGGATTCCTCTTAAATTATTAATTTTTCTCAGAAATTCCGGATCCTGCCGGAAGACTTCTCCATCCCTGGTGGGGAGCTAGGTCCCACTCTGAAGCTCAAGAGACGTGTAGTGATGAGCAAATACGCGGACATCATCAATGAGATGTATGAGGATGAGATGATGCCACCGCCCCCTAATTCAGACCACACACCCCCTCCCCCCTACCCTGTGAGTACAGAAATACCACCCTGCATACCATCCTACATACCACCCTACATAGGGCATACCACCCACCCCCTACCCCGTGAGTACATACAGAGAGACCACCCTGCATAACACCCTTTGTCCCTTCATACCACCCTGCATACCACCCTACATACTACCCTGCGGCCTGCATGGATTTTTTCTTTTCCAACTTTGGTGTCAGCAGCCTTATCAGACCGCGCACTGCGTGTAGTTGGACGTTTTATCAATTCCTTATCCCCATGCATGATAAGTTGAATAGTTGATGGGAGGGCCCACTGCCCTGGACTGGGGACGTGTGTTTCGTTTCAGGAGGAGACCACTCCAGAGCTTCCAGAAAAGGAGGCCCCTCCTCCCCCATATTCCAACGCTGGACAAACACTCACACAAACGGACAAACTTTCTGCTGATGATGCGAAAAATGTACTTAAAAATGCACAAAACAATGTTTTGGGTTATCAATAACTGGGAAATCTCAACGTTTTTGATGTTTCAAATCATGTTTTTTTGCATTAGTACCTTTTTGAATGCTATCAATTTCTTTTTATAGTGCATTGGAATGTTTTGAAAAATACATTTTTATCTTAATTTTTGTCACACGGGCCTCTCGCTTTCGTTGAATTTTGGGAAAGTCAATTTTGTCAACTGTCATGAATGACAATTCTGTGCGGTACAATGCACATTCAGCATAGAAATTGCTGCATTACTTGTGAGTTTGCGGAATGTTTTTGTTTCTGTGCTCCCATGAAAAGGCGTACTGCCCATTGAGTATTCAGTATCTTGTGCATGTTCCTTGCTGGCCAAATGCTCGATCCTCGTTATTCATCAGGAAATTCCAGTGATCCTGTGTTGTCTAATCAAAGAATTGTAGTGGCAATAACATTTAGGCCAAATTCTTTGCTTCTCAGTTCTCTCTTATCATGCTGCCTTTGATCACGCAGATGGTGTAAATTACTAAATTCAATGAGTCTCTACTTTCATGCATGTATGAAGATCATTTCGACAAATTCCTCATAATTCAGGACAGATTAACTTAGTCTACAGAAATAATTTTTGTGTAAGTGTATTACCATTAATATCAACGATCGAATAGTTTGGAAAGATTGACATGTCATGTAACTGATCAAGAGCTCGGTGTAATTGTGCGTTGCTCATTATTTAGATAGCGGCGAATATCTAATTTCTGGGTTGGTCAATAAGTAGGTCGCACCGTGTTGGTATTGATTAGTTTATCAGTAAAACGGGGTGATTCTGATCTGTGAAAACATCAGTCCATGGTTTAACAATTTTGATTGCATGATACCCATAATGATAGTATTGCTACAATTTCATGTGAAAAACAATCTTCGCTGCAATGAGCAGCTCCTCATTTAACCCTTCGCACAGTTTCCTGTACAGTCGGCTGAGTGAACTGTGTGGGTGCTTAGGGGAGAGGCATGGCCGGGAATCGAACCAGCAACCTCTTCATTATTATTATTTTTATAGTTCGATGCCTTTAACCACTGTGCTAAGTTTAATCAATGTTTTTTCTCAGGTTAAGGAAAAGGACCAAGTCGCCCACTCATCTCGGCCCACTGTAAGTAAAAGTAACTATATTTTAAGTACTTTTTACATTTTAAGTTCATAATTTTAGTGACCAGTCCCTTCTCCTTTTTTGCTCACAACCCCTCATCCACCACTGGCCATGTCCCTACGCCCCATCTCCTGTCTCCATCCCCTGTCCCTCATCCCTCAAGGCTCAAAGCAACTACTCTATACGGAGGACCAGATAGTAGCTCTGCACTTGGACGAGCTATCCCCATCCCTATTCATCATGCCCCGATCCCCTGTCCCACTCACCTGTCCCTGTCCCCACATCCCCATACCATGTCCCCACTCCCACATACCATGTCCCTTCTTCCTCAGAGCGATTCCTCGACGGAGGACCAGATTATAGCCGCGCACCTTGACGAGCTCTCCCTCCACTTTGAGAAGGACCGGGCCGCGGCAGCCGGCTACGCCCGTTCTAGGACAGACTCTCAGCTTTCTGACGGGGGTCTACCGCCCTTCCCTCCCCTGCAAGTTAGTGTTGTTTGTGTTTTTGTAACGGTGGCGTGTCGAACTCCTACGTGCGCGGCTTTTTCATGCGCAGCGTAATAGTGCGCGGCTCACTGCTTGTCATCAGCAGCCAGCGAGCCGCGCACAATTTTTAGTTCTATTCCATTATTTCCAACACCTGTAACAGCTAATAGGCTTGAGATGATCTCTCACCCTTAGCACAGTGGAAATGGCAGGGAATCGAAACCGGATCTTTCGATCACGAGCCAGACTCGATACCATTACACCAACTGACCATAGTGTAAGGTGTATGAGCTGAAACTGATTTCTGCTCTGTGTGTACTGGGAATTGTTTGTTTCTGAAGTTCTGACTTGTGTTTATTTTCAAACCGAGTTATGACTAGGAGACACCATACCGGATAGCAAGCTTTAGTGATACTATGTTACGAGTCATATCACGTGACCATCACACGGTATCTGATCGCTGGTCGGCGAGTAAAGCCACCGAACTCATATCATCAGCAGGTCAAGTCACCGATATCATATCCATCGGATCTCCAAGTTTCAGTATGTTTCACTTTGATCTTCAATTATTCATGCGAATGAATGAATTGAACTTTTCCGATATGACGTCAATTAAGAATAGGTTGTCGTGTTTCAATTTCAAACTTTGAAGTCAAATGGAACTGTTGTATTTACGCATTAGCTCAACGACTCCCTAATAGTATATCATGGACTTGGCCACGATACAGTGACTGCAGTTTGTCAAGCATTACCTGCACCTTTTGAGTGGTCCCAAACTCCCAAAATTATTAAAGATGTTTTTATCTTATTCCGTAAAGTTTTAAGTTTGCGCGGCGTTAAGACTTTTAAATAACATGTCTGGAAGCCGTGCAAACTAACGCCGCGCACACAAAACTGCAGTTCCAACAGTCACTGTAAGAGCTTCTGTTGTTGTATTGCACTGTACCAAGTGCAATTACATTTACATGTGTCAAAGTTACAGTTAGTACCTGAAGACGTTAAATTCCACTGCTTTATTCGACTGTCTTAGCCTTGAGAGGCGAGAGCTTGAGAAAGAGATCGGATTTCTTTGTCGAGTTTATGTTACCTATGTAAATGTCTCTTTCGATTTCACCTCGCTACATTTGAACTCTTGCCACACTTGTTCTGAGCCTAACGTAACAGCCTCACAGTTACCGTAGCCTTACTTAGAGTTAGACTAATGTTGTTTTTAAAATTTATCCATTCAATCCTCTTTTCCCTTAAATCTTATTCTTACTTAGGAATTTCTAGGTTATAGGAACGATAAATTCAATGGCATTGAATTCAATCATTTAGCAATTATGTAAGAGGAAGCTCCGCGATCTATCCTGGTGATGAATGAAGGGTTTAGTAACGAGTAAAAATTGCTAACCTTGATATAACACACGGGCCAGGCCAGTGTGATATATCACGTAGAACAAGGCCGAAAGGCCGAGGTTTTTTACAGAGGTTTGCAATTTTTACGAGTTATTAAACTGAATTATGCACTCCTAAAAAAGGGGATAATTTCAAACACAAGGAAATGTTTTAATTTATGATATGAAGGTACAACTGGGTCGACTGTGCGAAATAAATTATTATGCACACCATAATAAATTATTATGACCTGCAGTGCGTAATAAATCCTGATTTTGGCACTTCAGTGCGTAATAATTTATTGCGCACAGTACCCTGGTGCCTATAGGGTTTTTGAATACATAGCATAAACATGCCTGGAAGGTGATGAATTAGGTTTCACGTTTGCCCTTGCAGTTGCACCGTGATTGATAAACTCTTATTGTTGTGTGGGTTTCATTGATTGTTTAACTTTGCATCATTTGTCAGACAATGTCTGACGATGCATTCTTTAACTTAAATATAAATTTTAAAGTCAGTCGTTTCCCCTAAAAGGACTGCCCTGCGCATTAACAAACTTTTACTTAAAAATCATGAAACAATTGTAAATCTCTAAATTTAAAGTTTAATTTTACTATCTTTGCGAGTACTATAAAACCGTGGTGTCTCGACCTTTCCATGTGCGCTGTAATTACTAAATGAGCTTAATTAATAACTATTACAACGAGTATGAGCTATAACTATGATAAGTGATATTTGTTTTTCTTCAAGAAGGTTTATGCACCAGCTCACCATGTAAAGGTAAAGGTATATTTTAAAACCCTACACGCACTTTTACAGCTTTTCACAATGATATATTATTGATATTATGATGTACTGTTATAAGTGAAGCATGATGGTGCAGTGTAAACAGAACTTAACAACTTGCTACGCATGGGCAACCATGACCCTGGTTTTCGACCATCGTTTGCATGACTTTGTTGTACTTGTACTCGTTAATAAACCCTTAAACGTAACTCATGCGCGTCATGAAACGCCGCCATTGAAAGCGTCGAGACACCACGCTCAGTACAGTATCAGTATGAGTATGTCAAATTCAATATTTCATTGCGATAGTAATTAGCAGTTTTGAGACTTGAACTTGATGTGGATTTTGTCATTACGCACATTGTGGTAAATTGTTATTGAGTTGAATAAAGTGGAATTTGCATTGGTATTACCTGCCTTGGCGTCTGTGGTCTGGAAGTGGACCTTTTCATGCGCGGCTTATTTAAAGCTGCACATACTTGCCAGACGTTGTCTGCGCGCGAGGGGGCCAGGCAACGCCTGGCAAGCACATACAGATCGTTCGCAAAGGAGTGCTCAATAACCTTATCATTATAGATACTATCATTATCAATTGCGTACGCTACTCAAGCGATCTACACACGTGCGCTTCGGTCGTGGATATTTTAAATCATAAATGCTCACAACCCAGCGAACACTGTGCACTCGTTGGGGTGCGCGGCGTACATGAAAATGTCATTCGCGCATTACGTCAAGTTACGCTCAAGAAAGGCTCAATTAATTGGAGTTTATGTACGTTATCATTTATAAGAGCCGCGCACTATGCGCGTGCGCGGTTTACATCGATTCATATTTTGATTGATAATGATATATCGAAAAACTGATGATCTGGATGAAGCTATCAACACAAATCAAATATGGAATGTCGGAACAACTGTTGTTTATTTATATTTATTCGCCCCCGCGAAGGGGGCCAGGCAACGTTTCACTAGCTAATGTCCGCGTACATTATGGACATAATATAACGCAAATGCATCGCAATTCAAATCAAAATTTTAAAAAACTGGATTTAGATCTTGGAACAGGATCGTGGAACTGGATTTAGATCTTAGAATATAGCTAACTAGGTCGTGGAACATAGATCGAAATATATCGTAGCTCACTACAACAAGTAAGATCATGGAACTGGAACAGGATCGTGGGAACAGGGATTGTAGAACTGGATTTAGATCTTGGAACAGGATCGTGGAACATAGATCAATAAATCGTTGCTCACTAAATCGTAGCTCAGTAGAACTAGATCAGCCTCAATAGATCTTGGGAACATAGATCATAAGATGGTAGCTCATTAGATCGTAGCTCACTAGATCAGTGGAACATAGATCAATAGAGCAATAGATCGTGGAACATAGATCGTAGTTCATTAGATCGGAAGCTCACTAGATCATGACTCACTAGATTGTAGCTCACTAGATCGTGGAACATAACAGATCAGCGTAGCTTAGTAGATCGCAGCTCAAAGTCAATAGATCGTGGAACATAGATCATTACATCGTGGTAAAAAGATCGTACATCACTAGATCGTGGAACATAGATCAATAGATGTAGCTAAAAGTAAAAAGATCGTAGAACAGTGGATCGTAGCCCGTTGAATCGTTATCAACAATGCATCGTAGTTCAATAGATCGTCGATAAAAGCTCAATGGATCGTAATTCAATAAATCATAGCTCAGTTATAGATCGTAGCTCAGTAGGTCCAAGCTTAATTCATATCGTAGATCAATAGATCGTAGATCAGTAGATCGTACCTCGATGCATCGTAGCTCACTAGATCGTGGAACATAGATCATTAGCTCGTAGCTCATTAGATCGTAGCTCACTAGATCATAGCTCACTGGATTGTAGCTGATCAATAGATCGTGGAACAAAGCATATAGGTATTGATTGTACTAGCTCAATAGATCGCACTAGCTCAATAGATCGTACTAGCTCAATAGATCGTAGCTCACTAGATCATAGCTCACTAGATCGTAGCATCATGATCACTAAATCGTGGAGGATAGATCATTACACCGTGGGTCAATAGATCGTTGATCAGTAGATCGTACTAATTCGTAGCTCACTAAATCGTGGAACATAGAGGCCTGGAATCACTTTCTGCTCGATCAGATCAAATGTAGCACCTCGAGATCAAAATGTCGTACCCCTCTGAGATCAAACGTCGTACCCTGGGATCAAACGTCGCAGCCTGGAATCAATTTCTCTACTTAGAGATCAAATGTCGTACCCTAAGATCAAACGTCGTACCCACTACCCTGAGATCAAACGTCGTACCTTGGGATCAAACGTCGCAGCCTAGAATCAATTTCTCTACTTATAGATCAAATGTTGTACCCTGAGATCAAACAATGCACCCAGAGATCAAACGTTGCAGCCTGGAATCAAGTTCTCTACTTAGAGATCAAATGTCGTACCTGAGATCAAATGTCAAAATTCTCACATCGTACCCTGGGATCAAACGTCGCAGCCCGCAGGAATCAATTTTCTCTACTTAGAGATCAAATGTCGCACCCTGAGATCAAATGTCGCACCCTGAGATCAAAATGTCGTACCCTGAGATCAAACGTCGTACCTTGGGATCAAACGTCGCACCCTGGAGTAGGTTGTTATACTTCGAGATCAAATGTCGTACCTGAGATCAAATCTCGCGTACCCTTTGTGATGGAACGTCGTATTCCTCGAATAGAGCCCACTATCAATTACAGTGGCCTAAATTTAGAGATGAAATGTCGTATGTGGAGATGAAGTGCCGCAGATGGACTGTCTGGAGATCAAATGTCGTGAGATCAAATGTCCGCTCCCGTAGATCGTAGCTCATTGGATCGTAGCCCGTTAGATTGTAGCTCAATCTATCGTCTTATCAAAATTCAATGAATCGTAGCTCAGTAGATCGTATAGCTCAGAAGATCGTAGCTCAATAGATCGTAGCTCCTTAGATCGCGGCTCACTAGATCATGTGGAACATAGATCATTATTCATTTATAGATCGTAGTTCATTAGATCTTGAAGCCACTATAATCGTGGAATTCATCATCAAAACGTACAACAGTCACAGCTGATGGCGCAACATAAATAAACGCAAAAACGACAGAAATGAATTTAATTCCACAGAGAGCTACAATAAAGGAGAGAAGAACATACGTGGCAGGTATTTTACTGGCCTGGTTCAAACGTCGCAAAGTTATGTGCGTTTGAGCCTTGAATGATGATTTGAAGACGCTAACGTATTTTTGCCAGATTTTATTGAAATATGTGCGAATATTTTATATTCAATTTATTTTAAGTTTTGGCTGCACGGCAGGAACTCGAGTGCCATGCCCAACTGAAATCAATGGCAGCCCTTTTCAACCTTCAAATGAATGAATCTGCATGTGGCGTGGTCCGATTTTCGACGCGCGCGCGAAGGAACATCAACCAAAAATCATTAACTTTTGACTCTTGATTATCAAATTGGCATAAATCTGATCCAAAATAAGCCATAGCCATCAAATTCAGACGCTTTTGAATAGAATAAGATAGTTCACTGGTCCACTCATATAAAAAATTTGTCTGGCCATAATTGTGCTATGCAAAGGCATGTCGCCTATCGTGACTGGCAGGAAAGAATCATGTCGCGAAATTTAAAAAAGTTAACAAATTACCATAAATTTGGTACAAAAATCAGCCTCAATGAGTTAAACAAAATAACGTCACGAAAGTTCGAAATTATTTAAGGCTCATTTTGCTGTCGAGCAAACACATAAATGCACCATGGGAACGCCTTTGCAATTACGCATCATATGTCGTTATTTCTTATGAAATAACTTTGCAAGCCACAGTGCAAAAATTATGTTGGTGGGTATACGGAACAACAATGATTCACATAAAATTACCACTTTTGCCAAAATTCAGAACTTTTGCTTAATATAGACCAAGATAGAATTACTTGCGAGTGACCAAATGGCTAATTGACCTTTTAATGGTCGTTTACTGAAAATTGCATAGAATGGTGAATGCAATACTGCATTCCGCCAAAACTGTAGCTGCTCAGATGCAGCTGCTCGGATGCAGCGGCATTTCAGTAAACGCATACGGTATCATTTGATTAGCTTGTATGAAGGGCCTGGTTCACATTGGTGTGATTTTTCAGCACTTTTGATCTCGGCCAGGGTTCAACTGTTCTACAATTATCTCATTTTCTCGTATATTTTCCTAGCATCAATCGTCGCAAGAAGTAATGATGAGACTATAAATGATTTGTTAGTTGTTCAGGAGTAGTTATGAACTCCTAAGCTGCCAATCTCGTGAAGATGGAATCTCTACCTGCTCGGCGATTTTTTCCTGCTTGACCGGTTTTAATGGGATCAGTACCCAACCAAACGATACCTACAACGTTGTAAGTGCCCAGGAGTACATAAGAGCAGAAGTACGATATATACGATATGTAGTATTTTGTTATGTTTGTAGTATACTCATACACCTTTGTAGATAAGACATTGGACTACATGTCCCCTGTTTACGAGAACTAAACCAAAAAAATTACAAATGTTTCTTCTTTCAATTTGGGTTTCTGTCAATATAAAAATTTAAATTTTCTTTTGAAATTTAATAATTTAAAATAAACTGTTTTTTTAATTTAGGAAACCCAGTCCAAAAAAATCATATCCGAATATCCCATTGCCCGATGTTGCAGGAAGGTTTGGATTATTTACAAACAGAATTTTTGGAGTTTAAAAAGGCAATTAACCCGGAAAATTTTGGGTGTGCGGAAACTAAACATTCTACCGCTTTTTTTTTTTTAAAAAGGGGTTATGCAAAGATGGTTTTATAATTAAATTCGGCCGGCTTTAAAATGCGTCAAGCGCCCCCGGGCCCTTTATTTTTTCCTTTAATTTCTAAACCCCCTTCATTGGGGTAAAAAAGGTTTTGTTGTAGTGAACGCTGAATTTTCTTAAAGGGAAAAGGTTTAATTTTTTAAGGGGAAAGTTTTAGAAAGTTTTTGGAATGTGAACGTTCATAATTGAGGAACAATTTTCTGCTGAAGTATGTTATAAAAACGCCCAGGAAACAAACTTCATGTTCCAAAACGGCTTCTTCTGGAATGATTGTTTCGCAATCTCAGTTTGATCCAACTAAGAAAAATGCTGCTTGTGAATTTCGGCCATTTTCACGATTTTACAGCCTCTTTGAAAAATGGGCTTTTTCGTCAACAATTGGCCAAAGGACCCAAAATGAGGCTGAAAAACTGCTTTTCCCATGTCACTGATTTCCAGAGAGTGCACTAGAACCAAATAATGATGCATTTTTACGCAGAGTCATCCCCTAAGTCCAAGTATGTCAGAGAATTTTCTGAATTTTGATCAGTGTCTGGCCGGGGGGGGTCCTCCTACTAAACTTTTATAGTTAACTCATGAAATTTGCAGGTCAGTACAGTTTGGATCCAACTAAGAAAATGCTGCTTTCAAATTTTTGAATTTCGACCATTTTCACGATTTACAGCCTCTCGAAAACCCCCATTTTTGGGCTTTCAAAATGGACTCTTCGTTCATTACAAGGGACCAAAAATAAGACTGAAAACTTCTTTTTCCTGGCGTAATGACTGATTTTCAGAGAGCACTAGGAACCAAATACTGATGCATTTTAACCATAATTATCCCCAAGTCCAAGTATGTCCGGAGAATTTCTGAATTTTGATCAGTGTCTGGCCGGGAGGGGGGTCGTCCTAATAAACTTACTAGTTAACTCATGAAATTTTGCAGGTCAAAGAAGTTTGGTCCAACTAAGAAAATGATGCTTTCAGAATTTTAAATTTCAACAATTTTTTCACGATTTGGTAGCCTTCGAGAACCCCCCTATTTTTGGGCTAAAAAATGGACTTTTTTCGTCTATAATGGGCCAAGGACCAAAAATAAAACTGAAAACTGCTTTTTCCCATGTGACTGATTTCCAGAGAGTACACTAGAACCACTTTGAATGAATTTTGTTCGCACATTTTGGAGCATTTTATATTTTAAGGCGTGTGTGTCACGTGTTTCGAATGTGGCTCTCGGAACTTCGGTTTTTTAGAAAAACTTTCTGAACGTGAAACTGTTTTAATGAACGCGTTCACAAAAAATTTTTAGTGAACGTTCCGTACGTTCACTACAACTAAGCTAATAAGTCATCATAAGGAACTATAATTTCAATGCGTTCTACCCCGATTCCCTATCCAATACGTCATCCAGTTATTTCTTGCTAAAGTAATAAAGACATTACATAAACTTAACACCTCAAATCCGAATTCAAGTGATAACGGTGCGGTATGTTCCAGGTCTGAGGGTTAAATGCCCGTGTGTGGAGTCCCCTGTCACCACTGCCGAGTCTGCCAGGCTGATGCCTGACACCACTTCCAAGTCCATGACGCCAGGCTGATGTGCCTGACACCACTGCCAAGTCCATGACGCCAGGCTGATGTGCCCACACCACTGCCCACGACGCCACTGATGCCTGACACCAGCCAACCCATGACGCCAGGCTGATGTGCCTGACACCACTGCCAACTCCATGACGCCAGGCTGATGTGCCTGACACCACTGCCAACTCCATGACGCCAGGCTGATGTGCCTGACACCACTGCCAACCCATGACGCCAGGCTGATGTGCCTGACACCACTGCCAACTCCATGACGCCAGGCTGATGTGCCTGACACCACTGCCAACTCCATGACGCCAGGCTGATGCCTGACACCACTGCCAACCCATGACGCCAGGCTGATGTGCCTGACACCACTGCCAACCCATGACGCCAGGCTGATGCCTGACACCACTGCCAAACTCCATGACGCCAGGCTGATGTGCCTGACACCACTGCCAACTCCATGACGCCAGGCTGATGTGCCTGACACCACTGCCAACTCCATGACGCCAGGCTGATGTGCCTGACACCACTGCCAACCCATGACGCCAGGCTGATGTGCCTGACACCACTGCCAACTCCATGACGCCAGGCTGATGTGCCTGACACCACTGCCAACTCCATGACGCCAGGCTGATGTGCCTGACACCATGACGCCTGATTGCCAACTCCATGACGCCAGGCTGATGTGCCTGACACCACTGCCAACTCCATGACGCCAGGCTGATGTGCCTGACACCACTGCCAACTCCATGACGCCAGGCTGATGTGCCTGACACCACTGCCAACCCATGACGCCAGGCTGATGTGCCTGACACCACTGCCAACTCCATGACGCCAGGCTGATGTGCCTGACACCACTGCCAACTCCATGACGCCAGGCTGATGTGCCTGACACCACTGCCAACTCCATGACGCCAGGCTGATGTGCCTGACACCACTGCCAACTCCATGACGCCAGGCTGATGTGCCTGACACCACTGCCAACTCCATGACGCCAGGCTGATGCCTGACACCACTGCCCAACTGCCAACTCCATGACGCCAGGCTGATGCCTGACACCACTGCCAACTCCATGACGCCAGGCTGATGCCTGACACCACTGCCAACTCCATGACGCCAGGCTGATGTGCCTGACACCACCACTGCCAACTCCATGACGCCAGGCTGATGTGCCTGACACCACTGCCAACTCCATGACGCCAGGCTGATGTGCCTGACACCACTGCCAACTCCATGACGCCAGGCTGATGTGCCTGACACCACTGCCAACTCCATGACGCCAGGCTGATGTGCCTGACACCACTGCCAACTCCATGACGCCAGGCTGATGTGCCTGACACCACTGCCAACTCCATGACGCCAGGCTGATGTCCATGACGCCAGGCTGATGTGCCTGACACCACTGCCAACTCCATGACGCCAGGCTGATGTGCCTGACACCACTGCCAACTCCATGACGCCAGGCTGATGTGCCTGACACCACTGCCAACTCCATGACGCCAGGCTGATGTGCCTGACACCACTCCATGACGCCAGGCTGATAAAGTTCGACACCACTGCCAACTCCATGACGCCAGGCTGATGTGCCTGACACCACTGCCAACTCCATGACGCCAGGCTGATGTGCCCTGACACCACTGCCAACTCCATGACGCCAGGCTGATGTGCCTGACACCACTTTTGCCAGCTCCATGACGCCAGGCTGATGTGCCTGACACCACTGCCAACTCCATGACGCCAGGCTGATGTGCCTGACACCACTGCCAACTCCATGACGCCAGGCTGATGTGCCTGACACCACTGCCAACTCCATGACGCCAGGCTGATGTGCCTGACACCACTGCCAACTCCATGACGCCAGGCTGATGTGCCTGACACCACTGCCAACTCCATGACGCCAGGCTGATGTGCCTGACACCACTGCCAACTCCATGACGCCAGGCTGATGTGCCTGACACCACTGCCAACTCCATGACGCCAGGCTGATGTGCCTGACACCACTGCCAAGAGTCACTGAAAAACCACTGCCAACAGATTTGACTATTTGAACATCCATACTACAAAAACCAGCCACATGCGGCTGGTTTGTTAACGGTTAAAGTTGGCCGACCTCGACCGACACTTACCGGGCGTGTTCTTTTAATTCGAATATTCAATGTTTTTCTCGATAACATGGGACAATGATTCAATGAAAATGTATGTTTTGACTAAATGCTTTTTTTTTGAAAAGCCATGAAAACATCTATTTTGGCTTTCAATATTAATTTTTTGGCTAGCCGTTAAGCAAAATTTCACCTTGTTGCGTTTAAAGGGGATCAGTTATTGATCATTTTGTTGTCACGAAAGTAATGAATAATATTTTTAACATCAGAGTTTGATTCTTGTCAATTCAATCAAAATTTCAATGCTTTGGATTTTCCTCCATAAATACAGACAGCAGCTATATTAATGCCAGTTTGTCACGCCGATCAATAATGAGCCTAAGCTCATTCCTTTCCAAAAATTGAAACTCCAAAATGCTGCGGTGTTCTGATCACGTGATCCGCAGAAGGCCATCTTAGTCAAGATCACGTGATAGTCACGTGACACATCGTTCTGACCAATCAGAGCGTTCCGTAAAATAAGGTTTGCAAAGTTATTTCAGCTCGACACAATATTTAGGTCGTGCGCGGCGCGATTTTTGAGAAAATCAGCAAATCGGCCATAACTCCTGATAGAAACATCGGATTCACTTGAAAATAGTTGCGCTGTGTTAGGGGGAACAAGACCTTTCCAACGGTATATAATTTGCCATATGTTGGTTTGGCGCCGAGTAGCGCAAAAATCGCCACAACGAGTGCACAGTGTTCGCTGGGTAAGCGCGCGCCTTCTCGAAGGAGACGCGGCGCGCGCACTCTTCTCGAAGAAGACGCGCGCGCGCACTTATATCGAAGGAGACGCGCGCGCACACTTTTCTCGAAGGAGACGCGCGCGCTTTCCTCGACAAAGACGCACGCGCTTTTATCCGTATCGACAAAAACGCGCCGCGCGCTTTTATCGACAATGACGCGCAAGATTTTTTGTCAGAGACGCGCGCGCTCTTTGATCGACAAAGATGCGCGCTTTCCTTGAATAGGCGCTTAGAAACTCGGTCCAGAGTCGATACATAGTTAGATCATACTTAGGTCATAGTTAAGGTATAGGAGGTAAAATAGAAATTATATTGAAAGAGAAACGCCCCAATCGAAAAATGCAGGGAGAAAATTCTTCGACAAATATGGCAATGCCCACCTCATCCTTTTCAGCGATGACTTTCTTCAGGTTAGCTTCCTCTGTCTTTAGGGATTTGATTTCTCTATCAGTCCTTTTGATGATACCATCCATCTGAAAGTCTTTGATTAAAAGTTTGTCCGAAGAGCAATTTGTTTACTTTATTCAACGCTACCAATTCAAGAGGTTCATTATATCAATGAGAGTTGAAAATTATGTCATTTCATGCATCCATTTAACTCACGATTAATTGATAATTTTTAAAAACCTGGTTGTTGAGTATAGTTTTACTTCAAATAGTTAAAACGTCATCATGTTTTCATGTATATCAAATTTAAATCAACCGACGATTGAAATGTATCATTTTGAGAACAGGTACCTGGTTGTTCAGTTTCTCGACCGTTTGCTCGTTATCCTTCTCTGCTTGGATCGCAGCTTGCTTCTCTGCTTCCTTCAACGCTCTAGAGATGAAAAAATTAATAAGAAAATTCATAAAAAAGTAAAAAAATTGGGGAAAAGGATAAAAAAACCATGCCCATTACCGCCGTTTATGAAAAATTCCAATGATATCGAATCCGATTGAAATATTTCCTTGTGTTTGCACCACCTGAGTTTATCATCACTCCTCTTGTGTTCCTGATCCAACCTGTCCTCGTACTCATGCATTGACTTCTCCAGCTCCTCAGTTCTCCGGTCCAGAGCCACACTGAGCGCATCCACATCGTGTTGGACTTGGATTACATTCGTCCTGAATATTACGAAATAGAAATCCATGGGATGGCAAAATGTTGAACAAAATGAAAAGATAGATTTTGTTAAGAGTTATTGTTATGTTAGATGCACGGCTACATGGGTAGCAGTAAAATTTATCATTTTTTATATCTGCATCTTAGTAAAACTTATTACCTTTATTCACTTTTGCAAGACGGAACAGTAATACTTATTAATAAAGATGTCTACGCATGGAATATTTTTCTTGTATTTATTTTTTTATTTATTTACTTACTTTAAATAATATGTACATATCTGTTAAACATATATTCATTTTTGCCAAACAGTAGATAATGGTTTATTCGCACCTCCGAGTAGTTAGTTTGTAGTCAGTCTACAAAGAAAAATGACACAGTGACAGATTTGGACTTAAAACTCTCGTGTTATATTTTTGTCCACTTTTGCCCATAACCATTGTCCTAATGTCACTTTACGATATTCATTGCTCAACTTGTCATTTTGTGATGTTTTATTATCATATTTGCTATATTTTGACGTCTATAAAACTGTCGCACCTTTAAGAAGCAATTGGAGACTGTCAGACTGAGGCTATGACCTGTTCTCAATGATCAAATTCTCAGCAATACTCAATGACAATTATTCGATCTTTAGCCGATCGGTAAGCTGATTGGCGATCCATCAATTATAATAGCACAAAACTACTGTTTTATAGCATATACTCATATAGTCTGAGAGTCTAAGGACGAATTGTCTCCCTGCTGTTGGCCGTCAAAACCTTCTATCAAAAGTGTCAATTTTACGCATCGTTCTTACAAGTTAACAAAGCGGTCTTTACCATCTATAAATCCCATAATATATTACAGCTATGTCACGCCGACTAACGAAATAACAATAGGAGTTATCATTAGCGAAATAAAGAATAATGGAAGCCAAAACTTATAAAATGCTCAACCCGCTCGATCACAACTAATCCACATATTCGCTGACTCTACAATCCGACTTAACCCGTTGCCAACCCAAACTGAGATGAAGCTTTTGATCCTGTTTTCAGTGCTTCTAGTGAGCGGAGTTTCCTGCTGGAAGGACGGAGCCTACAAGAAACTGCACAAGGGAATCAAGAAAGGCATGGCTTTAACGGCTGACCTGAAAGCCACGTCTGTCACTACCTGTGATGCCGTGAGAATATTTCACTTATTTTTATGTAGTGGGTCGGGTATTCCAATTGTAATTGGACAAAGTATCATGTTTAATTTCCTTTTAGTTCCTGTTTAATTCCTGTTTAATTCCTGTTTAATCATTGTTTTATTCCTTTTTAACTTCTGTTTAACTCCTGTATATTCCTGCCATCAGTTCGCAAAAGCCAAGACCCCCTGTGAAGAAGCCATGCAGACTGAAGGAGTGTTCTGTCTGCCGAAGACAGACGAAGATACAAATGGTCGGGATTTCTACAAGGGTAAACTTGTTCCTCAAAGCAAGGACGTTGCTGCAGCGGTAAGTTATAGATTAACAATCATAACAATTTCATCTTTGCTCAGCGTTTTAGAACTTCTACTTTTGCAACACTTTTGAGTACTCAAATCTTGATAATTTCAAGAATAATTGAATCTGGACATATTTCAAAGGTTCTCAGTATTATTAAACACCCAACTTATAACTCTATAACACCCAACTTATAACACACAACATATTTCAGTTGGTCACAGAAGACACCACCCAATACGGCTGCTGGGGTAACTACAAGACCAGTATCGGATATTCTTGTTGTAACTACGCCTAAAAAGCCAGGAACCCGGTCAAGTTATATCAGGATGCGGAAAGAAGAACGTTTGAAACGAAGGCTTTGAATCTTACTGTGAAATTCTTGTTTTAAACATTGCATTTATCAAAGTCTTTCTCTTCTCGTAACTTTACAACCTTATCAAATTGAAACCCCGTTTGATGATATAACCCTATGTACGATTTGCGCAATTCAAAGAGGCATAAATCCTCACTGACTGTGGAATTGTAGTGGCTGATCACTGGCTTTAAGACATGAAGCAGAGTTTCGATGAATTTGATGCCTTATTTATTAAAGTCTCGACTTACTGTAAAGTAGTGATGACTGATTTAAAAGTGGCAATGGCCGACTCTCGTAAGGTGTCACTGTGGAAGTCGTTGGAGGTCAGAATATTCTCCAAGTTCTGACACAGGATTTGTGGTATGATCTGATTCTCTCCCTTTGAGAAACTATCCACAGTCTGAAGTTAAGGGTATGATATGTAAATAAAACTATAAAAGGCAAATAAGGAGATAAATTTTGTGGTGTTCGGAAGCAAATTGATGCATCGAACTTGAATATAAAAGTCAAAATATTTTTTACGAGCTATACAAAATTAAGTAGGTAAATCGTCCGAAATTTGACGACTAAGAATCTTTCCAACTTGTGAAATTGTTTGAAAAATTTCTTAAACAATCTTCCGAACCTTGAGGAACTCCAGGATGGTTTGATCGGATGAGTCCTTGAGTCCCTTCTCCGACCAGACTTCCAGGACCCGCTCAATCGTTACCGGGCCCTCCCCCAACTCAAGGAAGAGAGGGGCGATGTTCTGGGCTGATGTGAGGGGGTGGCTATTTGGGTGGTTATTTGGGTGGTTATTTAGGTCGGTTATTTGGGTGAGGGGGTAAATTGAGCGATCCGTCGAGGCCAGTGGTACTGGCCTGATACTGGTGCGATACTGTCGTGATACTGGCCTCGACGGATCGCTCAATTTACCAGAGGGGACAAATATCAATGAATAAATTTATTAACTATTCTGCTCTCTGCAATCCATAATTTAATGGATTTTGTTACACACAAACTTCTGCAACCACTTCTTTCCACCCAGGACCAATGCTTACCTTGGAAGAAAGCCATTTTATCAGTGAGAGCTAGGAAGTTCCTACTTTCACCCATCCCTACAATCATTTCCTCCGTACCGCCTATCACGTGATCAGCTATCACGTGACTGATCACGTGATCCAATTCTCCCCTCCCTCAGGGTGAGTTGGGATCACATCCAAATCCCCTGGAAGCTCCCCTCCCCCAGCATCTTGATATAACTTGTCAATGTCACGAAGTGCTTTCGAGAGTCTCTCCAAGTCCGACGAATCACGTGACTCGTCACGTGCGTTGTTACGAGTGTTGTCACGTGTTTTATCACGTGTTCTTTCTCTGTCACGTGGTATTGAGGGAGTTCTTTCCAGAGAGCTGGTTTTATTGTTCGGTATGTTTTCTTTCGTGGGTGACGGAGACCTAGAGTACAATTTATTATCTTGGTTTCCATGGCGACGTTTTTGTGAAGGAGTTCCTGCACCCTGATTGGCTGGACTCGTATCACGTGACAAACGATCACGTGACCTATCACGTGTTCTGGGCGAGTCTCTGGTGGGAGTTGGGGTTCTTGAGAGCGTCCTGGAAGTGTTCTTCCAATCCACGTGTTTCTGTTTGGGAGATTTGTTCAGGTTGTGTTGGTGGAAAAGGTTCAGACAATTCTCTTCAGAGCAATCTGTTTGGGAGAGTCGTCGCGTGGGAATTTCAGGTGTTCCGTTATTGGAATCGAGTGATCGTGTCTGACTCGAGTTCTGTTTTGGGAGAGATGCTCCGACCATTTTGTGGTGACTCGGCTGATTTATGTCGTGAGACGGGGGAGCTGGCGGTTGTTTGGTTTTGTTCGGTAAAACTGTTTTGAGGTGTCCGAGGACTACGAATAACGGGGGAATGGAAACCGTTGTAAAACGAAGACATTCTCGAAATGGGACGAACGTCTTCTGGACCAACCAACTGGTCTTGCGTAGAGTTTCCTGATTTTGGTTGCGAAAGGTTTGAGGTGTTCAAATCGGGATCTGGGATATTGAGATCGGAAGGAGTAAGAATTCTATCTGATGGTGAGAGGTCTGAAGTTTGGGTTCCAAGCGTTGGTGATTCGGACATTAAGAAGTCTCATGTGTGGTGGTTTCAGCATGAAGTTCCAGGGATAGCATCATTCCATGACCACACCCTCTGGGGGAAAGGCTTCAGATAATAACGGGCGATACAGGGAAAAAGTGGGAACAACTTTCAATATAGGGAATGAAATAAAAGCAAAATAAAAATAAACATGATAAAATAAGTGTTGCAAAAAATAACATAGACTAGGTGGAAACGGCAAAGGAAGTTTTAGAGTTTATTTCACTTTCATCTACCACTATCAAGGTTACCAATAGCATCTAACATAACCCTAACCATCAAAACAAAGAATAGAATTAGGAGGGCATTACATGATACATGAATAATAAGGTGCCGGGCACTTAAAACAATTGGTTCACCCTCACTTGTAAATACCAGCGCGTCCAAACACCACAATAAGAAAATGCTGTGACGATATCAAATCATATGCTTAAACATACTAATGAAATCATGGATAACCGCCTGTATTTCTCCTACCTAACTTATATATAACAATTTGGTGGTGTCAAGTAAACATGATAAATATATATAAATATACATATGCGGAGGTCGTATTACAAAAACTGTTTAAATTTCTAAAATTCGTACAGGTCCTATCCTCCTGTATATGATATAAATATCATGAAATATAAATTGAGTTTTGTATTTAAATACCCTGGCAACTTTGCCTAAGATACACGTGATTATGGATATGCTCATTACGATTTACGCGGCCTATTGATAAATAGTCACGGGAATGGGTGTGCTCTTTATCGCATACTTTTTGCAGTGGACAGGCCGAAATAGGTGGTTGATTGTGACGTAATTAACACAGTAAAAAGTGCGCATTTGACGACGAAAAATAGTATTTTTCGCGCACGACGTAAAAGTTTGTAATCATAAAGAAGAATTACGTGTCATGAGAAGGTTCTATATCCAAAAGACCAACCTAACTCCTCTAAAACGTCTTGGTAAACCGGAGATTATGTTTGATCTACGGGCAAAGATCTCTGCTTTAAAACAGAGACTCGCGTAAAAAGTAAGCGATAAAAACCGCCATTTCGTCAGCAATTCTTCAGTTTGAAGCATACAATAATGGTCTGTCACTCGCAATTTGCTTCTTATTGCTCGCAATCAGATATACGGAGATTTATCTAAGGCAAATATCAAATATATGCCTTAAAAACATAAAGTATTCATTCAGATGATTGCTTGAGTGTTTATGTTATTACGAGTTTTTGGTAGGACTCGAGATAAAACGCGGTGTAGTGATGTCGTTAGCTGGAAAACACGTGTACTTTTAAAGATTTAATGATATATTATCGGTATTGAATAATGTTTTAAGGTAATAATTGAAATACTGCCATAGTAACGGTAGAAGGTATGATACAATACATTCTACGATTTTAGCTATGATTATAATATACTCAGTCTAAGGAATAAGGAATATGAATTCTCGCCAGCTTATTCAACGAATTTGAAAGTTGTTAGATAATAAATCAGAGTGTATTTTAACACACGTTCAAATAGCACATACATTGAGTTCAGCGATTGGTTAGAATAAACCAGCAGTTATATATTCGATCCATTATTCGAACCATAGCACATACAAAACAGTTGGTAAACGATAGCTTCGATGTTCTGCATTGTTTGATAAGTATTTCGCGACACTTCGCAACACTATACTCAATTCAGAAAACGTGAGGGAAGATGATAGAACTTGAGGCAAAATGTAAGGTTTGTTACCCTCAATCAATAGCATTTTACTTGAAACATTCGAACCATTTTCAAACATTCGAACCATAGTATGTTCTTCTGATAGCACATACAACTATACAAAACAAAAACGATATATACTTTATATTGTCAGACATCGTACGAGATAAGTATTCCGCGACTATCTCAGCCATGGGGAGAAAACAGCAGCAAAACACTGAAGTTTTGCTCCAGGCAATGACATGGGTTCAGAAGAAAAAAGAGAAAAGTCATTGTTTGTCTGATAAATAGGTTGCGAAAGTTAGGTCGAACTGCTGGCGAACTGAGGGGAAATATGCGGGAATGTTTGGGATAAGACGATGGTTCAAAAAGGCAGGATCAAGATGATCATTAAGAATTAAGACGAAGAAAATTGCAAATAGCAAGATTAGTGAGAATGGAAAAGCTCCACAGGAAAAAGTTAAAATATCAAAGTTAAATAAACAGCTGCCCACAGATGAAATCATGGAAGTTTTATCATCAATATTTCTCAGAGCACAGATCACAACGTAAAGTTTAAAACTCGTACAAGAAGCTTTGGACGACGTTCATTTGCAAGCATTAAAACTTTGAAACAGAAAATTGCACTCCTTGCGTTAACAAAAGTATGCTTTCAAGAAGCAGAACATGAATGGTTGCCAAAATACGAGAACCTATGAAAATGCCGCTAAGAATTCAACAACCAATGAGGTCCTAGGATTGATACGATCACACGACGCGCATTAGCCAATGGGAATTGAGTATTTTGTCACGTGACTTACAATACAAATACTTTGTAAACAAGAGATAGGCGTAACAATGCATCAGGAAAAACGTCAAAGTCAAAGTGGCAAGCAAAGAATAGAGTCAGTACTTACAAACAGGATTGCTGGTCAAACTACTGATTGGATTTCAGTTAGGTTTTTTGTTTTAAGTGAGAAAACGTGTGTCACAGTTACAAGATTTCAGATGAGACAGGATGGTTAACAGGGACAGGGAATACTAATGTCAAAGAAAACCGTTGGCAAGGAAAACTGATGTCAAGAAAACAAGTGTCAATTTGTCAAAGAAAAATGATGTCAAAGAAAGCTGATGTCAAAGAAAACTGGTGTCAAAGAAAATTGGTGTCAAATACAAAATTTGGTGTTAAAGTTCAGATACAACGTCGCGAAGATTTCAATTTAGGAAAGATGGATAAAAATGGCTATAAACTGGCAAAACGAAAGAAAACAAACAGAACACGAATCCGGGAAAACTGGAAAAGTTGGTCCAATACAAAGAACGGTAGCTGTATCTGTTTTTGAACGGCAGTGAGTAGCAACAGGCATATAGCATCATATCTACTGGGCAATTTCTTGAGAGTTATTACATATTCTATACTTTTTCTAGTGGCTCATTTGATCACGTGACTGCTGCGTCTGATTATATTAGGCAGTTGAAGTTGACGGCATTGCCATGTTTTAGAGAAGAAATGGACGTCGCTGACTATAATACTCTTCCTTCCCAGTTGAATATATAAATAAATAGCATCCTAAATCCTAAAATATAAAACAAAGTCAACAGCCTCTACTCCCAGCATTTCACCATCTAGGTTTGTACAATCAACCCTCGATCACAATAAATAGGCGGTGTGACATCATCAACTCACTGCTTTGAGCTATGATAATGACGCCACATATAACTTATATTCCCAGGGCTCATAATTACGAAGGCAGATATAATTGGTTCTGAGTAGTAGTGACTATATATATTTTCTGTATTTGGATTTCCTGACTCGGTCTAACAGTATAATAAGCAGTAAGCATGGTATTTATATTTTGTGGCGAATGCTAAAAATAGACTGGAGAAAATGGTGTCATTATGATGCCTTAAAGTATCAAAAAGATGACGTTTAACCGTTTAAATTTCGCGCGCGTCTGCCATGTACGTAGTTTGTAGTTACGTAGAGATTTGAAAGGTAGACACAAGGCAATAAGACATAATATATTCATTCATCTGCTTATGAACTCATGTTTTCTGAAATACTCGGAATTGGACTTGTTTGGAAACATACAGTACCATACCAGCCTAAGTCATCTGATGTAATATGTATTCTAAGTATTGTCCAGCTCTAGAATTTTAGTTCTATCACACTTAACAACCATTAGTAAACCGCAAGGAAATGTATTTAAGAACGATATTATTTCTATACGACATACGTGGCTGGCAAACGAATATATCTCTGACATAAAACACGGTTACAGTAGATCACCAGATTTTCCTTCTCAGAAATACAGAGGTAGATAATACCTGGAGATATGAGTAATTATGTTTCATATTATATGTAAAAGAGATAAGTAATTATGATAATATGTAGATCTAGGCAATAATCAGTATATCGACTTGTTGATCAGCATGTATTTGCAAGCTGATTAGTAAGTATCGTTGAGCTATAAACAGTATCTCAAGAAAAGGAAAAAGCGGCACCCAATAGTATATCCTAATTCCTATGCACTTATGTAGACGTAAAGTTTATCAGTAATGAGTCTCTGTAACCAGAACACTGGAGGCACTCCAAGTCCCAAGATACTGCTGGATCTTCAGATGATACAGGGGGTTTCTCAAGAGTATAAATGGCTAAACCATCTGGAGGTTCAGCAAAGGATGTTTCTTAAGAACAGATCACCAAACCAAAAGAAGCTAGGTATTGCTGATAAACGGAATACTTCTCGTTATTTTAAAGTGCGATTGAGAGATCATCTAACGACTTAACGAGACTGATGTTATGGATTATCTGAGAAGTTCCCAGCGAGAATCTCCTTGAAGCGTTTACATATTCCTCAGAATCTTTATCTATCTAAAGATCTAAGTATCAATGTATGGGGTTCAGGCAATGCCATTCATTTCAAAAGGTCAGGTTTCTTACCATTTTCAGGGAAGCACTTCTTGAATCTCCGAATGAGGGTATCTTTTCCACCCAGTCCCTTAGCAGGAGAAGTATTTGGGTACCAGTTAGCTGTCATCAAACTTCATCCAGTC
This sequence comes from Beroe forskalii, assembly GCA_011033025.1. Classification (NCBI taxonomy): domain Eukaryota; kingdom Metazoa; phylum Ctenophora; class Nuda; order Beroida; family Beroidae; genus Beroe; species Beroe forskalii. Next base: position 408,895 of record WFMF01000119.1, on the reverse strand, counting down.
CACCAAGATTCCATCGAGTCGTCGGAAACAAGAAGCACAACCACACAAAAACTATATCTTTCTCGAACAAGGGAAAAGAAAAATCGCCCGAAATCCGTGGTTAATATCCCCGGAAATTGGAGTGAAAACGATGAGCAAAGTGTCTTGCTACCGGTATCATTCAGAATATACGTAGCTAATGAGCGTATATCAGAGATAAGGAGATAAACAGTATCCGGATGACGGTATAGAAACAACCCACGGATACATTAACAGTTTATCACTCCACTATCTGAGCTATATACATTAACTCATTACAAGTCACGTGATTTAATCCCTGCGATCTCATTGGTTGGTGAAGCTTCTCCTGCGTGTTCTGATTGGATGTTGGTGGTCACGTGAGTGTGTGCGAGTCCTGTGATTGGTCAGTGTTCTCTAAAGGACCTCCCGGAGGCAAGTTTGTGCGTCACGTACAAAATATAGTTGATTTACGTAAATAATAGGACCATTTTAAACCCTTATGATTACGTCACGTTTAACCATTATTTGCTCATGTACAGTCAATACATTGTAATACGGCGAAGGTGTTAAGAGTTTAATAATATATGCACCATGCAGTAATGAATAGGTTGCATTATGTTCATTATGGGGTCATTAAAATGTTCATTATTTTGTCTTTAAAATGTTCATTATTAGATTACTATGTCATTAGAATGTTCATTACTTATCATTATTAAGTCATTAGAATGTTCATTATTTATCTATCTAACGGTTGGTCACAAAAAGAACTTTACTCTCTAGTCGGAGTCCCAGCTCCGATGGCTCCAGGTTGCGAACTGCCGTCAGTCCCTAAAAACCTAATTAAACCCGAAGGAACTCAAAATTCAGCAGTGAAGAGCAAATTTATAAGTAGCGAAACTCGCCAACCTTCTCAGTTATTTCGCCAACTTTCTAATTTCTTTTTTATAATAACAACCGGAGTAATTTGTAAACGAAGTTATTATTAACAACAGAAGTAAACAGTCCGCGTAAATATCTCAAAAACATATGAAGCAAAGGAATATACAGCGAAAAGAAAAACAAACGCAAAACGGTATCCATTATCCATTTATCTGTGCTGGACTGACCAGTGATTTTCCGCAAAACGTATATACCTACGTTTATAATATCATTTAATAGCAGATCGATTTACTTTGCTTACTTTAGCCAAACTGTAGCGTTTATCATACTCAAATAAGTAAATAGCTCCCCTGTTTACCAATTAACATTAAACCGATTATACACACGGAACAGGAGACCACTCCTCAAATGATTACTGATTATTGGATACAAAAGTCTTGTGTTAAACAAGGATTGAAACAGTGGGGGCTCCGTACAGACCGCACCATTGCGACACATGTGATAATAGCCTCTAGATTTAGATTGTTTAGTCAGTGAAACCATTGACTATGTAATAGTCATGATATGCTCTGCTTGAACAATAGTCGGGGCCAGTAACGCTGTCATCTTGCGTTTAAAATGGGCGGTTGGGGTTCCAATCGCCTATTATTCTAGCGGAACAATATAAGCTACCCTGATATCTAAAATGATCAATAGCAAGACGACATGAAGTAATCAGTAACAAGACACAATTATCAAATAATTTTAGAGATTTGCCCGTACTTCCCACCCCGTGGGACAGCATTGCACGGAACTCTATAAGACAGTTATAATAGATAATCTTTTAAGCAATAAGTAATAAGTATTGCATAATATTCGCTTACGACTTAGTTAGCATTGTACAATGAATCGTCCAAATTCAGGTTGAAAATGACATGAAGCATTTGTCGAAATTCCCCTAAGATGACGGCGTTTTATTTTGTTTTAAAATCAATACAGAAGTATGTGCGTGTAATCAAGTGAGTCATAACAAACATCTTGCGGCGTAAATCAGTCACACAGCTCAGAGGCGTTCAGTAGCCTCGTAATTAGTAACCATGGCAACGGTAATATGGCTATTTTGTATTATATATATAGTGCAGTGTATCATGCAGTCTGGTAGAGAAGGATCGGTAAAGCCATCAGGAGGTATAATTAAATGGATTAAAATGGATTCGGAAGCTTTGCTTCGCAGTCGCCAGGCCTTACATCAAATAAATACCTACTAAATTAAATACCATCGCTTTTGAAACGCTATCAATACGTTCTTACACGCGCAGCGCCCTCAAAAACTTATTTGCTGTACATTTGCAGCCGGTAATTTCATCTCACAAGGAAACTTCTTTCCTTGATTCCTCTTTCCTTGATTTGGAATTAATAAAAAGGAATGATATCTCACCAGGGAAAGGGCTGAAGTTGGTAACACTCCTTCTTCCCCCTCCTCCTTTCTCTACTCCATCTCCTCCGAACTCTTCAGCAGGGAGCAGAGATCCTGGGAAGGAGGACGGTCCTTGTTTTAGATCAGAATTTCCGGGTTCGCACTCCCATTACTCAATATGATTCAACGATGTATGAAAACATTGGTAGTGGAGTACGCGCGATATCGTGAAAATGCGACAAAAATTTGAATCTATAAAAGATATTTCCTTGTGTTTACCTTGATTCTCTTCGTGTCCTACAATCTCCTTGAACATCCGGAGACCCTTGAGGAACTCTTCGAACGTGATCTTACCATCCTTGTTATCGTCAAGTTCTTGGAACAGTTCTACTAGCTCCTGAAAAACAACCTGGTTACCACCTCCAGCTAAATGAGGATTATGAATGCTGAAATCTGAATTATTCACCTTTACCATTAAAAAGTGTCTAAAAATGTGTATATAGTTTTTTTCATATTTTTCATCTAAAGAGGAGTCTCATTCACCTGTTTGTTAGCCACCTCAATCCCTATCCTCTCACACAGAACACTCAGCTCTGCCATGTTGATTGTACGGTCTGGATTCCTACTAGCAACCTGGGTACACAACATTGGACACGAGACATAAAATAAGCTGAAAGACATAAATATATCGGATTTATTTTTCAGTGACTCAATTTTGCAAGGACTGAACGAAAAGGAAAATCAAGACAAATAAACTAACTAAACTTAATTGACAGATTTCACAGTTTTTAATAATAAAGGATTTCAATTTATTTAAGTACCTCGTTGAACATAGTCCAGACGACCAGTTCCTCACTTCCAGCAGCAAACTCCCTGCACGTACAAAGCAACGAATTACTGACTTAATATACTCAAGAAATTGAAGTTTAAACGAAATAACTGATATACGAGAGAATTGTAATCAGAAGCTTTCGAAAATCTTGTGATTATCGTCGTCAGTTGAGAGTGAAGTATGGAGCGGACTTAATAATATAGCAAATACAGAGAGATATACAACTAACTCTATATAGCTATATGACTTATTTTAGAATTAAATGGGATCGATGTTTTGTGTTATTAACGAATAATCTATTTAATTTCAACTTAATCTCTCCTAGATTTAATGTCATTGTTAATGGATTAAGTTACAGAAACAGCTCTATCGTGATATAATAAACCAAAGTCTTTGGTTGTTGTATATTCGGAGAGATTGAGTATGGGAAGGGCGAGTTCAAATACCTATAATATAAGCCCGATCAGGAGAAATAGGCGGTTTTGAGATGACGCCATTTCATAGCACAAGGTAGTAAGTTGATGAGGTATTGAACCGCCTATTTTCCTTACACGTATGGGAATTTTCAGTGGTCTATGCAAGGATAGGATCCTTCATTCAGGCAGAAGTGGATGAGTGGATGAGAACTGTGCCTGTCATTCGTGACATCCATGGTTCGAGTCTCGGGGATATCCTCACTCATGAAAGCGGTAAACGTGCCAAGCTAACCTTTTCCGATTCTATAAAAAACTAATGAAATTCACGGACGCATTTCAAAGGGTGTAGCTCGTTAATGACTCTAACTTAATAGAAGATACCGACGCCATTATCAAGGTTTAATGTGGTCTGATGACGGCATAAAAACCCTCATCATTCCCCTTGAACAAGTTATTATTAATAAATGTTGGATCAGACATGCGAATCGAGGAATTAATCCCATTCTTCTGAAATCAATCATTAAATTGTATCCATCATTTTCATCACTTTCCAATCACGTGATCGGCATTCCCATTACATACCCCTCCAGGCTAGCCATACTAAGCCTTCTTTCTAGTCGCTCTCTGGCCTTGGGATTAGATGGGTTTATGGGGTTGAAGTTCGCTACTGCTTCACAGGGTAATCTCATTTTATAAATTTTTATGGGAGGTTATTATCTCATCGTAATCACCTTATCATTATTATATTGTCTAGTTATATTTGGTGAATATCCATTAATTTCATAAATGAATGCGAGTGTCAAAATTCAAAAAAGTAACACGTGGTTTTCTCCCAACTCACCATCTCGACATTTCGTCTGTGTTCCTTCATCCTTTCCACGTCAGAGTCAGATCTACCGTACGTCTTCTTCATTGGAGAAGCTGGTGAGTTCGAAGGGTTATGACTTAGACGTATCGGAGAGACTGAATAGTTTTACATATGTGAGCAGTTACAAAAGAGTTGTTACAAAAGAGAAAATGCAAACTGCTAGTTTAGGATTTAAATGATTTTTGATCAAGGATTCGTGTTCAAATAACAACAACTAACTCAGGCTGGCGATCTCTTCTTCAACCTCATCTGAATCCTCGTACAGAGCTGAAAATGTTCCATTGTTCCTCCAGACACAAAATTTCGATTTCTTTCTCCTTTCCTCCAAATATCATCAAATTTTGGGTCAAAACCATGTCCATATTGTAAACGTTGAATAACCATCTTTTCATTGCATCAACGAGATACCGAGACTGGAGTCTTACCAGGGTCGTTTGGGTCCAGTAAAAACTCCTGAATCCCGCCCCGAAACTCCTCAAAAGACACCTGCCCATCCCCATCCTCATCTAGGGTGGTCATCAGAAGGGGAACCTGAGCTACGGCCTGGAAAAGTTAATTGAATTAAGAGCAGACCCAATCTAAGATGCTGGAGTTTTCTTCCTTTTAAAACTGAAAATCCTGAAAAATGACAAAATTGCCGGCAAGAATGCCGGCATCTCCTAGCGCCCCCAAAAGAAAAACCATAAGTTTAAATAAGAAGCACAATTCAGGTTGTGCTGAGAGACAATAAGACGAGGGTCGAGGAATCGTATAAAGTGCAGACGTGTGCAGAAACTGGAATCATGAAGTTATGCGGACTTCGCAGTTTCAGAAAGTTGAAATTTTTACCAACTATACATCCAAAGTTGCAATTTTAGCTTTGATATTCAATTTCGAAAAACAAGAAAGAAACTCAATCGATCAAACTGAATCATAGAAAAATTAGTGATTGAATTTTGTTAATTGATGATTTTCTGTCAGTATCACGTTACATTTTAGGAACGAACTGTTAAATCAATTACTTCAAGTTGATCTAATTATCATCCAAAAAGTAGCTAATTACAGATGGCACGATAAGCTGCGATTTTAAATATTGAATTCTTTTGTGATTAGTAATAACTAATAATAATGATTACGTACACCTAAACGGCAATCACATTTACAAGGTTACCTAAATCCATAAAAAAGTACAATCATGCTAAGAAATAACCTTGGAAAAGTGGATCATGGATAGCGTTTCCATAATTCGTGATCCAACTGTTTTTACCTGATCGTGAGGAATTCCCAGTTTTTGGAGTAAGTTCATCATCTCCTGACAGTCAATGTACCCGCTGTTATCAGTGTCGCACTGGGAGAAGAGCTCCTGGAAATGGGCATCCTGCGCAGCACTCACTTCGCTCTGAAATATACGAGAAATAGGCGGGTAGGATGACGTCATTATCATAGCTAAACGTAGTGAGTTGATGACTATACGCCGCCTATTTCTCTTACGCGGCGTATAGTGTGTGACGAATCAAGTTCTCATCCATCGATTCATTGTGCTGACAGTTAATTAGTAGCGAAATAATCTTAAACCGCTCTGAAGTTATTAGTTAAAGTCAGTGTGTGAAAAATTAGTCCGACTCAAGCAGGACAAGTTTATTCAATATTCATTGCTCAACAATCTAGCAATTTTGAACATTCCTAAATTATACCGTTAATAGTTTAATGATTATTAAAATCTTTCTAACCATTATTTTCTTTGATTATAGTAGTCCACGACTCTGTATATTTCTGAATTACCTACTCCAAGAGCATCACATGACTAGATGATCACTTGGTCAGTCTCTCTTCTTGACATGGCATGGCGACCTATGAAGTTACGGTGTGTTACGATATGAGTTGGTCAATAATATGGAAGTTCCGTTATTTAGTTCTTTCGGAGAAAATTTGACGATATTAACCATCAATATGAAATATCATTATATCGAAATGCACCATCTGGAACTCTCCGGCCTCCTCGATTGCAATTCCTGGAAACATTAGAATTTACGTTACCGCAGGAGCAATGTCTAATGTCTATAGTATGATACTACTCAGAGTACTACAAAGAGTATGCGACTTGACTACACCAATTGGCCATTCTAAACTATGGCAATATCATCGCACTCATCGCTCATTCTTTTAGAGCTGCTTTGACACAGTGGATAGCATGACATTTCAGATTGTATACAATGTACGATGTATAAAATGTATTAAACTATATCAGCGCTCTCCCTAATAGTGTCTGTGGTAGAACACAATTTGTTTCCTTTGCCCTCGCTTTGTTGCTACGTTTATTATACAAAAGTCAACTGTGTCGTTTAGTTGCTAATATGCTTTCAAATATTACTTTTATCATGGACAATCAGACAACGTTAGGTAAATTGTTTGAAATATGAAGGCTTTCAAAACTCTATCTTTTGCCAACAAACATCAGTCCCCGCTTAGTTAGGAATAAAAACTTAAGCCAAGCAAGCAGAAAGTTAGTTAACCGAAGCGTTAATGAAGATCAAACTACAGTTTACACACTCGAGTCAAAAGAAACTGCAAGTAGGTACCAACAAGTTACTAAATTTACCAGGACAGCAGTAAAAACTATCGGGGTATCAACTAACAAAGTCACAGAATCCCCTCTCAAACAACACACAATAAGCCACCCTGGAGGCCACCCACCGCAGCCAAACACCACATAGCCACACTCAAACACTTGTAACCTAGCTCTGTCACGTGGTCAAAGGTTTCATGGTTTGGGAGGGGTAATACTATTTCAGGGACTTCTTGGAATGCTGCGGAGTTGAAGATTTCCAGTCAGACTTTTTCTTGGTCATTTAGCTTAGGCCATTGGCTGCCAAATCGATGCCCCCTTTTGCTGTGAGATGAGGCCCCGTGGGGCATCTCAAAAAAAACGTTGCTGTGATTGGGCCTTGGGGCTCGTGACAGTTCGACATCACGAATCACGATTAACATTTGGTGAGCTTCCCTCAACACAAATTAATCAGCCTTGTATATCGTGTAATCGTGTATACCGTGTATACTATGTACACCAGTAAGGAAGGAATTATAGGTAAATATCGTCACTATATTACTAACTACTCAATATACTTTTCCGTTGTTGTGTTTTGTGTTCCTGAAATTTTCTGACATTTTAGCTCAGGATAAACACTTTATTTTCGAATACATACCACTTACAAAGCGATACAATAATTGCGGCATAACTTTTTTCCTACGATTGTACAAGTACACTATACTCGCCCATGTGTCATTAATCATTATCTCTTAATTAACGTTATCCTCAGACCTCAATTAACATTCTTAACAATGTACATCCTTGATGCCTCAGCGTATGATTATCAAAAGTTTTGCAGAATTTTAATGGTTTTAATTTCATTAACAATTTCTTAATTAATGTACCAAAAGGAATGGCGTTTTGCTGTGTAACATAATACGGGATAACCTAATTAACTTCATGACGCCTATTTATAAAGGACTGAGGAGCTCCTATTCCTTCACAAATATTGTACTCTTTTCTATACTTTCGCAGCACCAAAGTCACGCTCTTCAGTTTTTAAAATGCTTCTAATCTTTCTTCTGTATAAGAGGGAAGCGTGACTTCAGACTTTGGCCTGCATTTGTAACCTTGACAGAGCTCCGTTCTTAGTTTCTTGCGACTGCTTCGGAAGTAATTTTGATTTTTGATGAATTGGAAATATTTGGTTTATCAAATAGCTGTGTTTTTCAACGATGTTTTATACCTGAAGCAGTTGTCATTTGCAATAATATTTCATCATTTACCTGAACTCTCTAACCATACCTCCTGAAGCAAGGTTAAAAACACATCATGGACTACGTTACGGTGGCTGGGTACATTATAGCTCTGATGGGTTCAGTGGCATTCCTACCTCAGATCTGGGTTATTTTCAAGTCTAAGAGTGGGGAGGGACTTAAACTTTCTATGTTCATCATCATTGACTTTATAACAGCACTCATTTCTGCTTTCTGCATCAAGTCAGGTTTGGAATAATATCAAGTTAATATTTAAAACTTCTTAAAACAGATGTATTCTTAATCATATTTACCTACTTTCAAAACATTATTAAATCAGAGTACCAATAAATTTAATGATTTTGAATAATCCAAAAACTCGCAGGTTTGGATATCAGTAACTGGCTGGAGCTCCTCATCACAAACATCCAAGTGTTTGTGATCCACGCTTTGGCTAGATACTACCTCAACCAAACCAAGGAGCTAACCCTTCTCTTCACCATCAAAGCTACCTTTGTTGCCCTCCTAACAGCTGCCCCTATCTCCTGGATTAAACTGGTGATGAACTGCCTTCTGCCTGTCATGCTCTTTGACAAGGGTGGTCAAGTGCTGAACCACTACCGGAATAAGTCTACTGGACAGCTTGCTGGAGCTACTCTTCTTCTCCAATGGCTCCAGTTCACAGGGAGGCTTTGTACTACACTAATCAGTGGGGCTGCAGCTGATTTTATTGCTCCCATGGCACTTAATGTGTTCTTTGCAACGGTGATTGGGTCTCAGTGGATTATCTACAGGGGTAACAAGGGGGACAAGGCAGAGTAAACAGTTTACATGGGGTGGAAAACAGAGATAAATTGGAGGGTGAAAGAAGGCCCACTGCACTATGTAGTGAGGTCTCAATTGAATGGCAGATGAAAAACAGTTACTGTACAGTGTACACTCAATCACAGAAATTTTGAGGATTATTTTGTGAACTTTAAAGCCTGCCTAAGGGCTAAGGGCTATGGTGTAAAAACTTAAAGATTCAAAAATTTGATTATCCAAAAATTATTAAAATACTGTCATGTTTAAGTTTTCTGGATTTACTTCAGTGGCAGTAATCAGCGCCACCAGTTGTGCCAAATATCTAAATTGTGTAATTTGCCAAAGATATTATAATTTCAGTAAAATATTCTGCTTGACAACAGAAACGTTTTTGTTTAACTGTCTATGAAAAAGATTTTTTAGTCTAATAATTCTTGACCTATGTTCCATAGACTGTTTAAACAACACTTAACTATAAAAAAGCAGAATTCCAATATTTACATAATACCTTGGTGAATGGTGACTTCCTTCAACTGCAAAAGAAAGCAATGCAGTTGAGCCTCTTGGAGCCTAACATCCCTCTTCATAACAACATCACTGCTTCCACATTTGCATTGAAAGTCTGAAATAAAACTACATCATTAATATACTTGGCACAACAAGTATTGGCCAACTATTTCACACAATTGAATTTTTGGAACCAACCTGGGGAAGTATTGAAAGCACAGCTATAGACTTGAAACTTTCAATGCATGGAGTGTCACCTCCAAACTCCATACACTGAAAGTTTTTCAAGTCAATGGGTACTTACAATATTGCTGCAATTAAGTCCAAAGATTTTGATGATGTGAGGTAGTTGGCCAATACTCATTGCACTGAGTTCAGACTGTAGGAAAGATTGTAGGTACCTTTACTTCATGGTTTGACTGCTGATAGAAAAGAGAATACATAAATTTGATTCATGTGAATGATAATAATAACAACCCTCCCCTCTCAAAAAAGATCAGTTAATGGCTTGTTCTGGGAGTGTTCTACATAGATTTTTAGCATGAGTTTGACAGAAAAGATGGTGTTGCTTTGGTCAGGACATCATATTAAAGAATGGCTATAGGAATATTATAACTGTGTGTGCTTATAGTTCATAAGAAATACGTTGAAACTTGAAATGTAGGTCCAAAGGACAGGTAGAAACTAGAAAGAACCATACATTGATTGATATAACCTTTACTCTAAGTAGAGCTTTCATTTTCCGTCATGTCAATCCTCACTTTGCCAGTTCAGCATAAAGCATTATGGTATTAAACCATCTCTAATCTCATATCCAATAATATAATGATAATAATAAAAGGGTAATGGTATTTAACCATCACAATTTACACAAACAATATATAAATAACATTGGTAACATTATTAATAACAAATGTTAAAAATTATTTACCACCATTTCACTCCGGTGCACATTCCATAGTAACATTAATAAAAAGCTATTTTTCAATAAACAAATAAGAATTTATATTTGAATTAAAAAGAAAACTTTTATTTAATGTAATAAGGCACCTGTAATGTTCGTCGGTCGATAGAATGGAATTAGTCGATCGATCAACTTCATTTGAACTAATGATGTGTTTTACTGGTCCCTAATGACTTGAATCATGTTTAAATGAGCAGTATTCAGTGGTTTCCCCGCTAGCACAAAGATTTTCTATTTAAAACACATCAGTCGACCAAATGAAGTTTATCGCGATCGACCAATTCCATTAGATCGACCACTGTTCTATGCATGCGCCTAAAATTAATTTTAACTTCAACTGGTTGAGATAAAAAGGCGCAAAGCAAACAGGTGAACAGGCTGAAGTACTTAACACCCAGGTCATGAATTGCTTCAATATTGTTCGTGACTGGATGATTGACTTTTGCCTGCAACTTAATCCTGGTAAAACTCAAATCATGGTTATTGGACCTCCACATATTTTGAATCAGATTAAAATTGGTGGTATAATTCTTCCTGGTAATATCTGTATAAGATTCACCTCTAATGTGCGAAACTTAGGGATCACAGTTGATAACAAACTTTCATTTGACACTCATGTTACTGCTCTCAAGAAAGACTGCTTTCGCCTCATCAGAAATGTAGTAAAGAAGCGATTCATCTTCTCAAACGATCAGATGAAACTTGTTGTGAATAGTATTGTGGCCTGTAGACTGGACTACTGTAATTCTATTTATTTTGGTATCAACGAAAACCTGTTAAACCAACTTCAGCTCATTCAGAATGCAGCTGCTAAAGCTGTAGTGGGACTCTACAAGCATGACCACCTTTGTGAAACTTTAAAAGAGCTGCATTGGTTACCAATTAAATACCGTGTTCAATTTAAATTGCTTTTATTGGTTTATAAGTGTCTGAATGGTCTGGGACCTGATTATTTAATGAGTATGTTTAGATATGCTGATTTTAATCATTCCATATATTTATATGAACCTAGAGTACTGTCACACTACACTCAGTTTTTTTTATAAGAAACTTATTGAAATCCTAGGCTAAAAGTTTCTTATTTTTTCACGATTTTGAGCCTAAAAGTTTCTTAATCGGTTTCTTAATTCTACATACCGACATACCGTTTAAAAATGTCTACGAAATTTCCAACATAGGAACCTACTGTGTAGACTGTAGTTGAGGATTAGAATCGAACCTTCTGATATTTTCAGTTAAATTATACACTTTTAAGCATTTATCTATCTTAAAAGATTTGTGCAGCTGTATACAATAATGTTCAGGGATCTTCATCAAATGTTCTTCCAAAAAAGTTTGAAATTTTAAAATTTAGATAATAATATCTAAATCCTATAATGCTTGGAACTTTTGGAAATAGATATGGAACTGTAATAGTGTCCTGTCGCAACAACAATTTCTAAATTTCTGTTTTGTGCTTTAGTATCTGGCGTGTTACTTTAAACCGAAAAATCATGAAAGATTCATTTTCTAAATTTCTATTGTATATTATGATCAATTATCACATATCCAGTGTAATACTGTAATAGAAGTTCAATAGAAGTACTAGATTAGTTTCGGAATGTTCACAATCAAAAAATGGGGGTCTGGGGGCGCAGCCCCCAGAAGCCAGACATATCATGTTAAAAGAATTTCAGTTGCAATAGGATTTTATACTCAAATTTCAAAATTCTAGGCTAGAAGTTTCTTAATTTCTTAATTGTAAATCAGTGAAGTTTCTTAATTTTTCCGAAATTCTAGGCTAAGTTTCTTAAATTTTCGGAAATCCTAGGCTAAGTTTCTTATAGACAGTTTCTTATAAAAAAAACTGAGTGTATGGTGAACGCTCATTTCAGAAAACGGGACCTAAACTCTGGAATTGCCTACCTTTAGAACTAAAAAATTGTTCTTATATTGAAATCTTTAAATCTGCACTGAAAACGCATCTGTTTATGATTGCTTGAATTAAAAAGAAATCTTTCTTCAGGACATCAATCTGCAAGACTTTTCTCCAACTCCGTACTTGAACACCAAAATGATTCCTTTAGGTAATGCAATGTGGAGAGCAGTAGGATCTTAATGAGTCACACCAAGATGAGTGGTGTGCAGGCATCTTCAGTCCAATACCTACCTCAGCTTTCGGGGTGTTTAAATTGCGAGAGCTTTTTATGAGGTAGGCCCCCCAGCAGTCACTCCCTGGTACCAGGGTATAGCACTGCCAAGTGTAGTGACCACCTGCCTGAATGAAACTGAAACTTGCTCTTTGGTCTTTGTCTTTACTCCAAGCACCAAGAAATTAAGCAACACACTAAGTGAAGAGAAGTAGAGGACCGGTGGATGGATCCGGGTCATTTGTGTCCTTTTACTTATGATTACTTTTGACAACTTTTTTTTATGATTTTTTATGATTGCTTTTGACAACTATGGTACTGACACATAGTAATTTTAATTTTATTTTCTTGACTGGTTTTTGTGTACATAATAGGTAAGTGTCCTTTTTAATTTACTCAGTTTTCGTGTTTTCAATTTCCTGTATATTATGTTTGTTTTGGAATGACAGTGCTTATTTTTAATTCAAACTAGCTGTTAACTTATTATCTTAACTTATTTTACTAAAATTTATCATTGATTAAATACTGGTGCACTGTCAGTTGTACTTGGCAAGTTATGTTTTTCGTGGCACAGCTGTGCATTAAAATAAGTTGATGTGCCAGTATAATATAAAAGTTTAAATTATTATTATTATTATAAGTGTTTAGCAAGCGCAGGGGGACAAGTAGGCACCGCGCACCTCCAAGGAGGAACGCTTCCTAAGCCCGCATAGGTGTGTATACGCGCGCGACGCTTCCCTGTTCTGAGGAAGCGCGCCGCGCAATGCTTACGGGGATATACGTGTTTAGCAAGAGGAGCGCGCGCGACGCACTTTTATTCCCCTAACCAGGCGCGTAACCAGGGACCTGGTTAGGGTAAGCACTTTGATCACTTCCAAAGAGAAGCGCGCGCCACGCACTTCCAAGGAGAAGCACGCCCAGCGAACACTGTGCACTCGTTGGGGTGCGCGGCGTACATGAAAATGTCATTCGCGCGTTACGTCAAGTAACGCTCAAGAAAGGCTCAATTAATTGGAGATTATGTACGTTATCATTTATATGAGCCGCGCACTATGCGCGTGCGCGCTTTACATCGATTCATATTTTGATTGATAATGATATATCGAAAAACTGATGATCTGATGAAGCTATCAACACAAATCAAATATGGAATGTCGGAACAGCTGTTTATTTTGTATTTATTCGCCCCCGCGAAGGGGGCCGGGCAACGTTTCACTAGCTACGTCCGGCAAGTATGTATATTATGGACATAATATAACGCAAATGCATCGCAATTCAAATCAAAATTTTAAAAAACTGGATTTAGATCTTGGAACAGGATCGTGGAACTGGATTTAGATCTTAGAACATAGCTAACTAGATCGCGGAACATAGATCGAAACATATCGTAGCTCACTACAACAAGTAAGATCATGGAACCGGAACAGGATCGTGGAACAGGATCGTAGAACTGGATTTAGATAATAGATCTTGGAACAGGATCGTGGAACATAGATCAATAAATCGTTGCTCACTAAATCGTAGCTCAGTAGATCGTAGCTCAATAGATCTTGGAACATAGATCATAAGATGGTAGCTCATTAGATCGTAGCTCACTAGATCGTGGAACATAGATCAATAGAGCAATAGATCGTGGAACATAGATCGTAGTTCATTAGATCGAAGCTCACTAGATCATGACTCACTAGATTGTAGCTCACTAGATCGTGGAACATAGCATAGATCATAGCGTAGCTTAGTAGATCATAGCTCAAAGTCAATAGATCGTGGAACATAGATCATTACATCGTTGGTAAAAAGATCGTACATCACTAGATCGTGGAACATAGATCAATAGATGTAGCCAAAAGTAAATAGATCGTAGAACAGTGGATCGTAGCCCGTTAGATCGTTGCTCAATGCATCGTAGTTCAATAGATCGTCGATAATAGCTCAATGGATCGTAATTCAATAAGTCATAGCTCAGTAGATCGTAGCTCAGTAGGTCCTAGCTTAATTCATATCGCAGATCAATAGATCGTAGATCAGTAGATAGTACTAATTCGTAGCTCACTAAATCGTGGAACATAGAGCCTGGAATCACTTTCTATACTCAGATCAGATCAAATGTAGCACCCCGAGATCAAATGTCGTACCTGAGATCAAACGTCGTACCCTGAGATCAAACGTCATACCCTGGGATCAAACGTCGCAGCCTGGAATCAATTTCTCTACTTAGAGATCAAATGTCGCACCCTGAGATCAAATGTCGTACCCTGAGATCAAATGTCGTACCCTGAGATCAAACGTCGTACCTTGGGATCAAACGTCGCAGCCTGGAGTAGGTTGTTATACTTCGAGATCAAATGTCGTACCTTGAGATCAAATCTCGTACCCTTTGTGATGAAACGTCGTACTCGAATAGAGCCCACTATCAATTTACAGTGGCCTAAATTTAGAGATGAAATGTCGTATGTGGAGATGAAGTGCCGCAGATGGACTGTCTGGAGATCAAATGTCCGGCTCCCGTAGCTCATTGTCCGGCTCCCGTAGCTCATTGGATCGTAGCCCGTTAGATAGCCTGGAGTAGGTTGTTATACTTCGAGATCAAATGTCGTACCTTGAGATCAAATCTCGTACCCTTTGTGATGAAACGTCGTACTCGAATAGAGCCCACTATCAATTTACAGTGGCCTAAATTTAGAGATGAAATGTCGTATGTGGAGATGAAGTGCCGCAGATGGACTGTCTGGAGATCAAATGTCCGGCTCCCGTAGCTCATTGTCCGGCTCCCGTAGCTCATTGGATCGTAGCCCGTTAGATTGTAGCTCAATCTATCGTCTTATCGTAATTCAATAAATCGTAGCTCAGTAGATCGTATAGCTCAGAAGATCGTAGCTCAATAGATCGTAGCTCAATAGATCGTAGCTCCTTAGGTCGCAGCTCACTAGAAGTAGATCGTAGAACATAGATCATTATTCATTTATAGATCGTACTTCATTAGATCTTAGCTCACTATAATCGTGGAATTCCCGAATTCATCATCGAAACGTACAACAGCTCACAGCTGATGGCGTAACATAAATAAACGCAAAACGACAGAAATGAATTTAATTCCACAGAGCTACAACGAAGGGAGAGAAGAACATACGTGGCAGGTGGCTACTGGCCTGGTTCGTAACGTCGCAAAGTTATGTGCGCGCGTTTGAGCCTTGAATTGATGATTTTAGCGACGCTAACGTATTTTGCCAGATTTTATTGAAATATGTGCGATTATTTTATATTCAATTTTATTTTTAGTTTGACTGCATCACGGCAGGAACTCGAGTAGTCGAGTGCCATGCCCAACTGAAATCAATGGCAGCCCTTTTCAATTTTCATATGAATGAATCTGCATGTGGCCGTGGCGTGGTCCGATTTTCGACGCGCGCGCAAAGGAACATCAACCAAAAATCAATAACTTTTGACTCTTGATTATCAAATTGGCATAAATCTGATCCAAAATAGCCATAGCCATCAATTCAGACGCTTTTGAATAGAATAAGATAGTTCACTGGTCCACTCATATAAAAATTTGTCCTGGCCATAATTGTGCTACGCAAAGGGCACGTCGCTCATCGTGATCAAGTAAGGAGCAAAGACCAGCGTCGCGAAATTAAAAAAAGTAAACAAATTACCATAAATTTGGTACCAAAATGATCAGCTCAATGAGTTAAACAAAATAACGTCAAGAAAAAGTTCGAAATTTTTAAGGCTCATTTTGCTGTCGAGCAAAACACGCAATGCGGGCTCATTGGAACGCCGCGCATTACGCATCATATGTCGTTATTTCTTACGTAAATAACTTTGCAAGCCACAGTGCAAAAATTACGTTGGTGGGTATACGGGAACAACAATGATTGCACATAAAAATTGCCACTTTTTGGCCAAAACCAGAACTTTTTCTTAATAGGGTAGACCAAGCTGGAATTACTTGCGAGTGACCAAATAGCTAATTGACCTTTTAATGGTCGTTTACTGAAAATTGCATGAATGGCGGGAATGCAGCTGCATTCCCGCCAAAACTGCAGCTGCTCAGATGCAGCGGCATTTCAGTAAACTCATACACATTATAGTTTGTGTCATGAAGGGCCTGGTTCACTTGGTGTGATTTTCAGTACGATCTCGGCCAGGTTCAACCGTTTTGCAATTATCTCTATTTTCTCGTATATTTTCCTAGAATCGTCGCAATAGCAATGATGAGACTATAAACTTATAAATGATTTGTTGAATTGTTGAGGAGTAGTTATGAACCTCTACGTTAATCTCGTGAAGATGGAGATCTCTACCTACCGGCGATTTTTCACTCCGCTGACCGGTTTTTATGGGATCAGTACCCAACCAAACGATATACCTACAACGTTGGTAGGTACCCAGGTACATAAGAGCAGAAGTACGCGATATATACGATATGTAGTATTTTGTTATGTTTGTAGTATACCCATACACCTTTGTAGATAAGACATTGGGCTGCATGTACCCACTACGTTTTACAGGAATCTTTTCATGAAACTAAAATGACTTACAAATGTCGCCCTTTCTTAACTGGGGTTACTGACTGGGGTTGCTGATCAATATAAAGATAATTTATACTGTTTTGAAGATCTCACGGAAGCTAAGCATCGTGGCAAAATAAAACGTGTTTGAACAATTTCAGGAAACCGAGTCTGGCACCATGATCTGACTGTCCGACGCTGATCCCCATTGCAGATGATGCTGCAGCCTGGATCTCCTGCATGCTGATTATGACAAAGGCATGATATTGAGCTAGAGGTTGGTACCTAAATTAAATTGTTAGGATGTGTATAAAGGTGGAACTAAACATTCTCATCTGACTTTTTGGTCATTTTACGTGAGCATTATGCAATGATGATTTGATATTAAGTCCTCGGCTAAATATTTCAAAATCGCGAATCACAGCGCGCTTAAACGAATGCGCCCAGGCCATTTTATTTTCTCCTTTTTACCTTGATCCTCTCCCTTCATTGCATAAGTAGCTAATAAGTCATCATAAGGAACTATAATTTCAATGCGTTCTACCCCGATTCCCTATCCAATACGTCATCCAGTTATTTCCTAAACTTTTAACACCTCAAATCCGAATTCAAGTGATAACGGTGCGGTATGTTCCAGGTCTGAGTGCCGTTAATGCTCGTGTGGAGTCCCTGTCACCACTGCCAAGTCCATAACGCCAGGCTGATGTGCCTGACACCACTGCCAACTCCATGACGCCAGGCTGATGTGCCTGACACCACTGCCAAGTCCATGACGCCAGGCTGATGTGCCTGACACCACTGCTAAGTCCATGACGCCAGGCTGATGTGCCTGACACCACTGCCAACTCCAATTCCATGACGCCAGGCTGATGTGCCTGACACCACTGCCAAGTCCATGACGCCAGGCTGATGTGCCTGACACCACTGCCAACTCCATGACGCCAGGCTGATGTGCCTGACACCACTGCCAAGTCCATGACGCCAGGCTGATGTGCCTGACACCACTGCCAACTCCATGACGCCAGGCTGATGTGCCTGACACCACTGCCAACTCCATGACGCTAGGCTGATGTGCCTGACACCACTGCCAAGTCCATGACGCCAGGCTGATGTGCCTGACACCACTGCCAACTCCATGACGCCAGGCTGATGTGCCTGACACCACTGCCGAGTCCATGAGGTCAGGCTGATGTGCCTGAAACCACTGCCAACTCCATGACGCTAGGCTGATGTGCCTGACACCACTGCCAAGTCCATGACGCCAGGCTGATGTGCCTGACACCACTGCCAACTCCATGACGCCAGGCTGATGTGCCTGACACCACTGCCAACTCCATGACGCCAGGCTGATGTGCCTGACACCACTGCCAAGTCCATGACGCCAGGCTGATGTGCCCGACACCACTGCCAAGTCCATGACGCCAGGCTGATGTGCCTGACACCACTGCCAACTCCATGACGCCAGGCTGATGTGCCTGACACCACTGCCAACTCCATGACGCTAGGCTGATGTGCCTGACACCACTGCCAAGTCCATGACTCCAGGCTGATGTGCCTGACACCACTGCTAAGTCCATGACGCCAGGCTGATGTGCCTGACACCACTGCCAACTCCATAACGCCAGGCTGATGTGCCTGACACCACTGCCAACTCCATGACGCCAGGCTGATGTGCCTGACACCACTGCCGAGTCACTGAAATTAGCAACAGATTTGACTATTTGAACATCCATACAAAAACCAGCCACATGCGGCTGGTTTGTTAAACGGTTAAAGTTGGCCGACCTCGACCGACACTTACCGGGCGTGTTCTTTTTATTCAAATATTCAATGTTTTTCTCGATAACATGGGACAATGATTCAATGAAAATGTGGGCGTTTTGCATGCTTTTTTTTGAAAAGCCATGAAAACATCTATTTTGGCTTTCAATATTAATTTTTTGGCTAGCCGTTAAGCAAAATTTCACCTTGTTGCGTTTAAAGGGGATCAGTTATTGATCATTTTGTTGTCACGAAAACTAATGAATAATATTTTTAACATCAGAGTTTGATTCTTGTCAATTCGATCAAAGCTTCAATGCTTTGGATTTTCCTCCATAAATACAGACAGCAGCTATATTAATGCCAGTTTGTCACGCCGATCAATAATGAGCCTAAACTCACTCCTGTCCAAAAATTGAAACTCCAAAATGCTGCGGTGTTCTGATCACGTGATCCGCAGAAGGCCATCTTAGTCAAGATCACGTGATAGTCACGTGACACATCGTTCTGACCAATCAGAGCGTTCCGTAAAATAAGGTTTGCAAAGTTATTTCAGCTCGACACAATATTTAGGTCGTGCGCGGCGCGATTTTTGAGAAAATCAGCAAATCGGCCATAACTTCTGATAGAAACATCGGATTCACTTGAAAATAGTTGCGCTGTGTTAGGGGGAACAAGACCTTTCCAACGGTATATAATTTGCCTTATGTTGGTTTGGCGCCGAGTAGCGCAAAAATCGCCTCAACGAGTGCACAGTGTTCGCTGGGCGCGCCGCGCACTTCCAAGGAGAAGCGCGCGCCGCACTTCCAACCAAGGAAAAGTGTGCGGCGCGCACTTCCAAAGAGAAGCGCGCCGCGCACTTCCAAAGAGAAGCGCGCGCCACGCACTTCCAAGAAGCGCGCCACGCTCTTCCAAGGAGAAGCGCGCGCCACGCTCTTCCAAGGAGAAGCGCGCGCCACGCACTTCTAAGGAGAAGCGCGCGCCACGCACCTCCAAGGAGAAGCGCGCGCCGCGCACTTCCAAGGAGAAGCGCGTGCCGCGCACTTCCAAAAAGCGCGCGCCGCGCACTTCCAAGGAAAAGCGCGTGCCGCGCACTTCCAAGTAGAAGCGCGCGCCGCGCACTTCCTAGGAGAAGCGCGCGCGGCGCCGCGCACTTCCAAGGAGAAGCGCGCGCCACGCACTTCCAAGGAGAAGCGCGCGCCACGCACTTTCAAGGAGAAGCGCGCCCCACGCACTTTCAAGGAGAAGCGCGCGCCACGCACTTCCAAGGAGATGCGCGCGCCACGCACTTCCAAGGTGAAGCGCGCGCCACGCACTTCCAAGGAGAAGCGCGCGCCACGCACTTCCAAGGAGAAGCGCGCGCCACGCACTTCCAAGGAGAAGCGCGCGCCACGCACTTCCAAGGAGAAGCGCGCGCCACGCACTTCCAAGGAGAAGCGCGCGCCACGCACTTCCAAGGAGAAGCGCGCGCCACGCGCTTCCAAGGAGATGCGCGCGCCACGACCTTCCAAGGAGAAGCGCGCGCCGCGCACTTCCAAGGAGAAGCGCGCGCCACGCACTTCCAAGGAGAAGCGCGCGCCGCGCACTTCAAGGAGAAGCGCGTACCGCGCACTTCTTTATCTTAGGAGATCGTAGCAGAAGTTGTTTAGGTTAGCATAATATTTTGGTAAGATATTTTGGATAGTGTAGTTTAAAAGTAGGTGATTCAAAAGTTGTTTTGGTAATAGCGTAGTTAAAAGAAGGTTGTTTTGGTTCTTGGCACATTTTGGTGGGATATTTTGGGTAAAGTAGTTAAAAGTAGGTAATCCAGTGAGGGAAATTCGGTGAGGTGCGTGTAGTGAGTTGCTGAAGCGCAGTATAAAATGCAGGCCGGACAATAGTGTATGATTCTGACTTCCTTTAGTTATTGTCCCTTAGTTACTGTCCAAGCACTGACCAAAGGTCCAAACTACGCTCCGAATTCTTACTCGGTTCAGCACCTGACGTAGCAAAATAATTTCATTTTAAAATTTATTATATATTCGCACGTCGTCACACACTGCAATTGCAAAAAAAAATGCCGTCGCCTACGCGGTGCGTTATTCAATATTCATTCATAAATTCGTTGCTTTTAATAATTTCCAAACAGACAAAACGTCAATATTATGAACCGGATTTGGGAAATAACCCTTGATTCAATATTTGAATTGACCCTAAAACTAAGAGTCAATTGCAATATTGAATGAAGGGTTCTTTCCCAAAATCCGTTCACACTTGTAATGTCGCATACTATATCTCAAAAAATAATCAAACAAACCCCACCCATTTGAGCCAGTCTGAAATTCTTTTTAAAGTATCCCAGATTTATGTTTAAAAACCTCAGTGAATATTATTCATAAAACCTTTAAAACCGCGCCTGATCATCATTTTTAGATCTAGTAATCGATTTGCTTCTGGATGCTCACTATTGGATTGCCTCGATTAAACAAAAATCTATCTCGCTAGATGGCTCCGTATAACGCTTATTTTATTACCGACGCAATTAACACAATAAGAGCAAGCCATTACGCAGGGCAGGGGTTTGATAAAGAGGCTCAATGCTAAATAGCCATTACGAGATTTTCTTGGTTTTGTGCTGATATATATTGCCTCACCAGGATTATAGTTCATTATTATCATACACCCCCTAAAAGCTCTCCTTGCCACGCTTTGATAAAAATATCGGTGGGGTGGAACGAGGAAAAAATTTAAGAGGGATGAAAGCGAAGGGCTAAAATTTAAAGTTTAGGGGGTAGGGTTAACAGTCAATTTGGCGAGGTGATCAAATACCAAAATATAATCGTGTACATAAAAGAGAGTCGTGATTGAATGCTGAGTGAAATTAACATTCGTATCCAGCTACGATCTGTCAGTCTATTCTGTGAGTCTATCCAGAGCCACAGTTAGACCGGGCTGGGGCAATTAGTTAATTAATGGTTAACATTTAAAATAATCTAACTTTTGGTTTTAAAACAATATAATAATAACCAGCGTGAAATGCTTGTGGGAAGTGTGTGAATCAAGAAAATAAGCACTGAGGATTTTGTCACTGTGATGACTTAAAAGGGTGAATTGAGGACCCGAAACCGCCCATTTTCCGGGGGTGACAACTACTTGAAGGGGAATGACCCAGTGAAATCCAAGGGTAATTATTTGAGTTGGGAAATGACTTCATTATATAAGTTTGGTGGTTTGATAATCGAATAATAGCTCCTTACGACGATTGTAAAGGATAGGGTGCCCAACTGCCCAATGGCTGGATTAAACCCACAGTACGCACAGATGAAGTCGTCATTATCATAACTCAAAGTGTAAAATTGATGACGTTGCAATGACTATTTTTCATGCTCAAGGATTGAACGGTTTTAATCCCCCAGTTTATTCAAATCATCTGCTTAAATTGAGCTGAAAAGAAAATACAAGAATTATACGAGTTAGATTATATTTCCTGTTGTGGGCTAGGTATTCTGTTTTAGCTAGACGGGATCTGTTTTAATTTAAATTGGATTTTAAACTCCGGAAATCACCTCGGAAGTATTAATCTGGGTTGTTGAGGGGTGGAGCCTGGTTATTGATCCAAATTATGAATTGTAATTTTGGAACCTAATTGGCACGCACCTCAAAATATAAATGGAGATTGATTAGGAAATCTAGAATTTATTAATTCGAATTTATACAATATCTTGATTCTTGAGGACGTTTTATATTTATTTTGTCATTTTAAAATTTATTTTGTGTCTGTTTTACAATTTACAGTTCTTTCAGCCTCATGAAATTCATTTTTAAGGGGATAAATTTCATTGATTGGTTCCCAACATTGTCGTTGAAATTTGAAATCCTGTTTAAGTAAAAAATCGAATTCGTTAATCTAGGATTTTATCTAAAATTCTGAGGCAACTTAATTATTCCAAGATGAATTATGCATTTAAAATCCCAAACCACGTATAATGACACCAACTTTGAGGCTTTCATACCTGCCATAAGAGGCTCTTTTATGCTTTATTATTACATGCTGAACAATGGTCGTTTTATCACATACAGAGGACAAATAATTGCCCATCTTAACCACAATTGCACAGATTTTATCATAGACAGTAAACAATCCAAGGACCCAATATAAACAGTCTAAATTCCCTGAAGTAGTTCTAGACCTAGCACCTAGACAAAGCGTCGCGCAAAAACCTGACCCCCTCCGGCGAAAGACCTAAACTCTCACCAAGGGTGGCCTCTACTTTCTTTGTCAGGAAAAACTTGAGGGGGCGTGCCTGCCCAAAATTTGGGGAAATTATTGATATATTTGCACCAAAACCAGTGTCACGTGACATCTAGGGAGGAATCAGGAGACCTTGGATATATATACTGAAAATCATTGGTCTGGGCGTCAGATGGGTATTGTGGAGGCACCAATAAAAACGCGGCATATTTTACGGGAGGTTATTTCTGTTCATATCCTCATGGAGTAAGCGTCACTGTTTTGGGAGGTTGGATCAGAGGTAGATATCCTAATTTTACAGGATTATTTCGCTGGAATTATTTTAATTTTCCACATTTTATGTCGGATATCATCGGAATCATACCATATCAACTCATGTCAATTGACTTCATGCTTAAACTAAACTTCAAGTCGAAAGCCAGGCAACCCCAGAATTAGATGCTTGGACAATTATGGCAGTCACAAAATATTATGATATTAAAATGACTAAAAATCAGGGGGAAGTGGGAAGATGATCCGATTTCCACGTAATTTGCCGAATTTCCGTGTCATTTTGAGGATTCTGCCACCAAATTACCAATCTTGCTCATGCTTGCAATGATTAGGGCCAGCAGATGTCGCCATGACAATACGGCTTACCAACTCGTTGTCATAGCAATGAGTTACGTTTAATAGCTATTAGTATAATAAGTCTGCTGCAGGGCTATCTAATATAATTTGATAATCTGACTGGCATTATTAAACTGACAATTTTGTAATGGACAATTCTCCTCCGTGTCAATTAAAACTTAGTAGCCCAGGATTCTAGTCTCCTCGTGTCAATTAAAACTTGGGGGGGTCGGGGTTGTTGAGGGGCTGCAGAGGCCAGACTTCGCCCCGACTCACCCCAGCGTGAATACTTATTGTTATCTTATCGTTTGGGGCTGTGGCCTGGTGATGAATGATGATTGGTGGTTTTAGATCGCATGGCCTATTACTAATACTTCTTAGCTGAAGGGGGAGGAAGTTCATTGTTGACTCTGCTGCGGAGGGCGATGGGAAACCCATCAACAACTCAGTTCTCACCCCAGCGTGAGTACTGGGTGATAGGTGGGGTGGGATATTTGGGGATTGATGGGACGAGGAACATAAATAAAATAAGAATTTGCTTGATGTACCCTCACCCGCTGGCTGAAGTCGCCAATCCAACAATATTTGTCGAACTGGTCACGTGAATATGCCTCTTCATCGTTACGCGTCGGAAACTCTATTAACAAATGAAAACGCAGGAGGAATACACTTTTATAAAGACATCAGGCTGAAGATGGTTAAGCGCGAAATTTAAATATTTTTAAAGAATGATCAATCCATTTGATCGACGCGGAACATATTTGTCGAACTGGTCACATGAATGCTGACGTAACCAGTGAACGATTGAAAATAATAAAAAGAACTTTTCCTAACACCCTCAATACCTCAGAGAGCAGCAATGAAGAAAGCAGCCTTGAGAAAAGAGGGGCTGGAGACAACTTCAAGCTGGCTCAGTACAAGGGATACCGTCAAGGAACGAGAGGCTGGGCTGGAGACCAGGAAGATGAAGAGGAGTAGTCGGTGACGTCATCAGAGATACACGTGACGTCATGAGTTGTCATGGTGACGTCTTTAAGTGTGAGCGTGGATTATACGTGTCTGTCGTTTCGTTAAATTTTCGTTGAATTTCAGATCATTTTTTCTTTAAGTGCTCCGATAGGAGATGTATTTTCGATTGAGTAGTTTGAGCATAAAATTGAAAAAATGAACACTTTTGTGGATAATTTAGATTTTAGGGGCATGTGAATTTGAGTTGATAGTGTCAACAAGATACTAAAATTATTACAGAATTTTACTAAAATCATAAAAACCCCCCGGAAAAAATAAAGCTTTCAATTCCTGTAAAATTAACTGTAAAATGTGATCTGATTCTGATTAATTTTTTGTAAATTTGAAGCGTTTTCCTGTCTCCTCCCTCCCACAGCCGACCTGTAAAAATTAAATTGTGTTTCGATGAATCGTTCACCGATTTCGCAAACATTCCTGAAGTGGGTAAACAAAGTTAACAACAAGATCTGAATTAAAAGCAAATATATCGCATACTTCTCAACCATCGACATTGTAAACTGTACAAATACTGTCAATTCAGTGAGCTAAAAAGAGAGTTAAATGCGCAATCCCATCCATCAAAACAATTCCTGATGGATCCATTCTACAAACATAAGCTGCTGCCTGAAAGACGCTTTAAAGAAGAGAAAACGGGGACCATTTGACAAATAAACGTTTTAAAACACCGCGGGACACATAACTTGTAAAAAATTTGAGCTTGTCAGATATTTTAAAATAGAAATACAGGTGAAACCGTGGTGAGCAGTTTCACTGAACCTTCAATCACAGTACACATAAACAAGGTAAAAGTTAAAAACGGCTTCAATACTCAATTTTAACGGGGGGATGATGATAATAATTTAAATAAATTAAATTAAAAGAATTAGATATATAACGTCTGTTTCAAATGACTTTTGACGGTCTCGCCCCTAGCCTCTGAAAGAAGTAAAAACAAGATCTCAGATCATTTGGAACAAGATATCTCTTGTATCATTTGGTGTATATAGCTATCTCACGCCCTATTGTCTATAGATCTTGAATGATATATGATCTAGTCACTATCGCTGAATGTCATCTTCTTGCCCGCGAAGTCCTGGATGGCACCCTTGTTGGCGGCAGCTGCAGCCCCACCCCCTCGGGGACCACCTCGGCCTCCTCGTCCACCTGAAAGATATAGAAATAGGAAAACACGAGATTTAATGCAGGATTCAGAAGATTATTTTAAAGTTCCGATGTCCCCCTGAAACAAAAGAGGGGTTTAACGCTGAAATCGAAGATTATTTCGAAAAAATTAAATAAAAATAATTTATGAAATTTTCCTAAATAATTTTAATTATGGGGGGGGGGATACAGCACCTGAAAAACGAGGGAGTTAAATAGAGTTCATGCGATTAAAGTAAAGCTTACAGTTCGAAAATCTTAGTGATGAATTCAGTTTCAATTTAATCTCATTCTTTCTATCCTCGCCTTACCTCGGAATCCCCTTCCTCGTCCACCTCGGCCTCTATCTCCTCCGCTGTTATCTCTCGGCGTAGCGAAGTCCAGAGTAATGTTCCTTCCGTCCACGGCAGCTCCCTGCATCTTCTTCATGGCTTTCTCTGCTGAGGCTACGTCACTGAAGTCTATGTATCCGAACCTGGGACGGAACAGAGTTAACCGGGGGAAATCATTAGTCAGACAAAAACTTGGGAGGGAGTTAACTTTGGGGAACCTAGTGGTAATCAGTGGTAATGAGTCTATTGAAGGCGTTTTAAATATTCGTAAAAGCAAATATCCGTAAGACCAAGAAAATGATAAATATTCGTGCTTCAGAAAAATATAAAAATCATTAGCCAGTTTCAAAAGTAATGGGTGGTTTCACCGGAGTTTTGATATTCAAAACACAACAAAATTCTTGCAAAAACGAATAGAAAACAAATATATGAAAAATTCGCCACACTCATCATTCCTCTATCTAAGAACTTACCCTTTAGAGTCTCCCGTCTCTCTGTCCGTTATCACTCTGGCACTGGTGGAACCACTGAACGCTTCTTGTAACGACTCGTTGGTGGTATCGTACGAGAGTCCTTTAACGAAGATGTTAGCGCTGGGAGGGTTGGGGGTTCGTGCCCCTCGGCCCCCACCCCGGGGCGTCCCTCTCCCTCTGGGGGTTCCACGTCCTCGGGGGTATTACCCCCTTGTCGGGGCGTACTCTCGTCCAGCCTGATCGTTCTGCCGTCCAACTCTGATCCGTCGAACTCGAGGGCTTTCTTGAGGGTTGCTCTTGTCCGCACAATCCACATATCCGAATCCTTTCGATTTGCCGGTTTCCCGATCATAGATAATCCTGGCATTGCTTACCTCAATGCCGTTATCTGAGAAGAACTTGGCTAAACTGTCCTGATCAGTGTCCCAGCTGAGTCTGCCACAGAAGATACTGGCAGGTTCCCCTCCTCCTGAGCTCTGAGCGGGGGTTGTTTTAGCGGGGGTCTTCTTAGGAGCTTCATCTTCAGAACTCTCATATTCTGAACTCTCTTCTTCTGAAGAACTGTCCTTCTTGGCTTTCTTCTTCTTTGGGGCTTTGGCGGGTTCTGCTTTGCGTTTCTGGGCGGCGGGTTTGGGTGCTTCCTCTTCTTCGTCACTGCTTTCTTCCTCCTCGCTGGAATCATCGTCAGCGGCAGGGGCGGCTGCAGCTGAAATAGAGAAGAATAAAAACCGAGTAAATAGAAAACATTAGTTCTGAAAATAAATGTGAAGTAAAATAACTCTAGGTTCAGAGAGGTGGTTGGCTTTCTCTCAAACCTCCGTTAGCTGCAGGGGTTGCCTCGTCGGATTCTTCGTCACTCGACTCTTCTTCTGAGCTTTCTTCTTTGGCAGCGGCTGAGGAAATTTTAACAATGAGATGGGTAAATGGCTTTAAAATAAATTACATGGCTGTTATTTTGTTTTAATAGACAAAATCTAGACAAGAATATCACGAGATATCGCTGATCTGAAAAGAATCGGCGAATGTTCTGATCCATCCTCTCCCCAGTACCTGCTGGAGCAGCAGGTGCCGCAGCCTCCTCTTCCTCACTACTCTCCTCACTGCTTTCCTCAGCAGCCGGAGTAGCAGCAGCAGCTGGTTTCTCCTCCTCCTCATCACTGCTATCCTCTTCCTCTGACGACTCCTCAGCTGCAGCGGGTGTTGGAGCTGCTGGGGCGGCGGGTGCTTCTTCCTCATCGCTACTCTCTTCTTCTGAGGATTCTTCCTTTGCGGGCGCTGCTGCTGCGGGTACTGCAGCGGCTGCGGGTTTTGCTTCCTCTTCGTCACTGCTCTCCTCTTCTGAGGATGACTCCTCTTTGGCTGGAGCAGGAGCAGCTACAGGAGCAGCAGCTGGAGTCTCTTCTTCCTCAGAACTTGACTCTTCCTCAGAACTCTCTTCCTTTGCAGCAGCTGGTTTTGTTGCTTGCTTCACAGCCTCAGCTTTACTGACTTCCTCGTCAGAGTCAGACTCCTCCTCGCTGCTTTCAGCTTCATTTGCTGCAGCTACCAAACCTGCAGCTGAGTTACAAATTATCAGTGAACTTTCTTCACTGCTGGCCGCATCAGCTTCATCAGCTAAAGCCATCAGATCAGCAGCTAGTTTTAACAATTTTATTCGAAGTTGAGTTTCAAGGGTTAAAAGAGGAGGTAAAACATCTTTGCAAAGTTTCGACCTTGATATTCTGCCTAATCGGTAGGCCTGTTCAGCATCGAAAATGGCCTCTTGTATCATCCTCTTTTTATTGACTAACGGACTCGTATCAAGAGGCTTATAACTATAGTCTGAAGTTTTATCAAGGGGCTCAGTATCGGGGAATTCATCAAGAGGCGTAAAATCTGGATTTTCAAGCATAGAATCTAGGGTTTCATCAAGGGGATCAATACCTGGGGTTGCCACTGGGGCGGCAGGAGTCTCTTCTTCGTCCGAACTTTCCTCCTCCGAAGAACTCTCTTCTGGAGGTGGAGTAGGGGGTTTGGGCGGAGATTTCTTCTTCTTGGCTTTCTTCACAGGGGCTGGGGCAGCAGGGGCCGCGGGTTTTGCGGCCTTCTTCTTGGCTGGAGCGGCGGGTTTAGCGACTGGGGCAGCGGGTTTGTCGGCAGCTGCTTTCCCGTTAGCTTTGGCGGCAGGCTGAAAGATGAATATCATGAGAATTAGGAAACTTAAGATTTAAAAAGGAAGTTTTTAAACTTGCCGCCACGTTTTCTAGAAATAGTCTAGTCAGTTAAGGGCTGAGGTCTGCAACGTCTTGAAACAAAATAATGACCGGTTCAGAGATGTTGTTTTAGGCCTCCTGATTGAAAAATCCGAGAGACCCACTTTGTTAGGTGGTGGAACATGGCGCAATTGTTATTTTAAGCCATGGCGCCGAAAAAATACTAACTTTGATAGGAAGGTCAGTAGAGACTCCATCTTTAGCTTAAAAGAACCGCAATGACCATGTTTATATACGACTTGTTAATAAACATTCCCTTTGGAAAACGCCCCAAAATTTAGTTGGGGGAAATTTGTTTTACCCCATCCCCTTGAAATCAATTTTCTTTTTCGGGCCCGGGAAAGGTCGGGGAAACCCATTTTTAGCAAAAAAATCGCAATGGCCATGTTTATATACGACTTGTTAATAAACATATGCCCCAAAACGCTCACAAAAAGAGTTATGGGAAAACGGGCTTTTGCCTATGCGGGGCTTGAAATCGGCGATTTTCTTAACGGGGGTTCAGGGGGTCTTAAAAACCCCATTTTGGCTTAAAAAACCCCGGAATCCCATGTTTATATGACGGAAAAACATTTTCCCAAACGCCCCAAAACCGAGTAATGAGAAAAAAACTGTTTTTTGCCCCCCCAGGTTTTAAATCATAAAAAAATAAAAATTTTGAAAAGGGGGATATTTGAGGTTCAAAACAATTTTCTAATATCGGGAAATAAAAACAAGTATTTGAAAATGATGAAAAAGTAAATATTGAAGCTGCATTTGACACAAAAAATATATAATTTTTATTAATCTTTTATCAAAGGAATTTTAAGTGCCCCTCACCCCCATCCATAGAATGCTAAGCTGTCGATATTTTCCTTTGCAGCCACATAAAACCCCTTTGCCAGACTTTACGGAAATTTTTCACATTTTTGACAAACCCCTTACCCTTTTTATCGGGGTATTAAAAATTTTTAAAGGTTCCCTTAACCCCTTCTTTTCCATTTTGGCTTTGATGGAACCTCAAAATCCCTCCACCCCAAATTTCAAAAAGGTTTTTGGGAAAATCTTTTTGAGATAACGTTTTTCCCCCCATAAAACCAGTTGAAAATTTTGGAAGAACAGGAGCCTTTAAACTTAGTTGGGGAGGTGGCCCCTCAAAATCAGGGGGTTTCATCTCAGAAATATCAAGGCGGAGATGCCCAAATTTTAAAACAGATAAATCCATAAAAGGGACAACCCTTTTTATTTTTTTTTCCATGCCCTCAGTGGCTGGGGTTTCCCACCACCCTTTTTTCAGCCCAAAAAAAGGGGAAAACCATGGGCTCATGGGCTCGTTCCCCTGAACAAGAAGATTTGACAATTTTTTCCAAAAATTTGGGTCATTAACTTACCAGGGAAAATTTTTGATGTCCCGCCTTAAAAGGTTTTGTGCTTCTTCTATGGCCCTCTTTTAAAAAGAATCCTGCCTTGAAAAGTTTCGGCGAGACAACTGTTCTGGGGAACTACCCCCCAACTGGCGGCAAGGGGCTCCATGTTTTTCAGTTGTTTCCCAAAACTGGTTGGGTAGGGGAAACACGTTATCCAAAACGATTGCCCCAAACCCTTTGTTGAAATGGGATGGAGCATCTCTGAGGGTTCCATCACCGCCAAAATGGACAAAGGGGCCCAAAAGGTCCCGGGAACCCCTTTGGAATGACCTGATAAATTTAAAAAGGGGTCAGCCAAAAAAACATTTTCCCGGGCAAAGTTAAAGGGTTTTTTTTATAAAATTGGCTGCAAAGGAAAGTGCAACATATCGACAGCTTAGCATTCTATGGATGGGAGTGCAGGACACTTATCATTCTAGATACAGATTATGTGGCAACATATCATTATGAGAGAGGGGTTTCACTGTCCCAATTGTCCCTAACTCAAAAAAGTGGATGGGGGACAGGGACATTTGGGACAAATGACATTTGGGACAAATGGGACAATTGGGGACAGAAAAACAGGAGAAAATGGGACAATTGGGACTCAAAAAGTGACTTGCAACTGGGTAAAATGGAATAATTCGGGACATTTGGGACACATGAAACAGAACAAAATGGGTCTCCAAAATGAATTGGGACAAGGAAAAATGAAATTTGGGGACAAATGTGACATTTGACAATTGGGACAAATTGAATTTGGTACAAATGTGACATTTTGGAGGAATATGACATTATGGACTGAATAAATGGGACTCAAATGGTTGTGTTTGTGAGCAGCATTTTAGCATTATTTTCTCACAACATATGATATGAGAAGATGGCAGTTCCCCCAAAAACAGTTTTCTTTAACTTTAAAATATCGGTTGGTGACTTATTTCCCTACTTACCTATTTAAAATTAGAATATTTTAGAATGGTATATAGTAGTATGGTTTGGGGTAAATTGAGCAATCCGAAGGCCCAAATATCCCCTTTTCACCCCACTCCAACCCCCCGTTTTGCCCAGATCATCCCTTTCCTCACCCCAAAAGCATCGTTCCGTTCACCCCAGTACACCCCCAAAGCATGGGGCACCCCAATTTTCCAGTCATTACGGGCTTGTTAAAATTTTGTCCTTTTTTAAGAAAAGTTTTTGATTATTTTAAAACGAAATGCCTGGCATGCCTACTGGCGTGCTCTCGCAATACGGGCTTTATACAAAAACAGATCGCTCAATTTACCATAAGTATGGTACCTTTAAAATAAATTTCTGACAGAAATAGTCGAAATGATTTGAAATGATAAAACAGGGACAAATTTGAAAATCATATTTTTCCCACTTTTTCTTTGTCCCAAAAATGTCTCAAATGATAGTCCCTAAATCAAAAAAAAAAGTAAATTGGGACAGTGACATTTCCTCCTAGTGACTTTTTTTCCATGTCAATATATGCATGATTCAATATTTACTTTACATAATTTTAAAATAATTTCAAGTTTATGACTTCCTGATATTAGAAAATTGTTTGAACCCTCAAGTAATCTTTACACATTATTACTTTTGATGATGATTTCAAGCCTGGGGTGTGGGCAAAAGCAGTTTTTTGCTCATTACTGGTTTCTGTTGCTTAAGGACATATGTTGATTAACAAGTCGCATATAAACATGGCCATTGCGATTCTTTAAGCTAAAATGGAGTTTCTATGACCTTCCTGACCCGGAGTTAAGAAAAATCGTCGATTTCAAGCCCGCGTATGGGCTAAAAACAGTTTTTCGCCCATAACTCGGTTTGTGAGGTTTTTTAGGGCATATGTTTATTAACAAGTCGTATATAAACATGGCCATTGGTGATTCTTTAAGCTAAAAATGGGTTTCTACGACCTTCTTGACCCGAGTTAAAAATCGTCGCCGATTTCAAGCCCGCATATGGGCTAAAAAAAAAAAAAAAAAAACAGTTTTTCGCCCATAACTCGGTTTGTGAGCGTTTAAAGGATATGTTGATTAACAAGTCGTATATAAACATGGCCATTGCGATTCTTTTGCCAAAATGGAGTTTCTACGACCTTCCTGACCCGAGTTAAGAAAAATCGACGATTTTCAAGCCCGTGTATGGGCTAAAACAGTTTTTCGCCCATAACTCGGTTTGTGAGCGTTTTAGCATATGTTTATTAACAAGTCGTATATAAACATGGCCATTGCGGTTCTTTAAGCTTAAAATGGAATCTCTACGACCTTCCTATCAAAAGTTAGTATTTTCGGCGCCATGGCGCCAAAATGGCGCAATTGCGCCATGTTCCACCACCTAACAAAATTGGGTCTCTCCGGATTTTCAATCTAGAGGCCTAAAACAACATCTCTGAACCGGTCATTATTTTGTTTCAAGACGTTGCAGACCTTGGCCCTTTTTTTGCTTTAACTGACTAGACTAAAAAAGAATGTGCTTGTGTGTTTCCACGCCTTGAATCGGGATTCCGCTCACATGGTAATGAAACGCGCGCGGCGCGCGAAATATATCAGTAAAGTGCTAACAATAAATTGTCGCTACGCTTTGCTAGTAGAAAAAGAGGTATTGCGCAAAGTGTGACCGCCCCACAACAAAAAGTGGGGTGTTTGGTGTTAAAACTTGAGGAAATGTAAAAGCTTGGTTTTCTTCTGTTTTTTGGTAGGAGCGGGTACCTCCACAGCCACAGGAGCTGGAACAGCAGCAGCTGCGACTGACTTCTTTTTCTTTTTCTGAAAATAGTGAGGGTTTGGTCATTGGTGCCAGGAATTTCGAGTGTAAAGGCGCGAAAGGAAAAGATAAGAATGCTCAACAACAAAGGCATCGAATTACATTGGAAAGGACCGTGTCTCACCTCAAAAACACAGGGCACAAGTGTTGCAATTTGATGAGTTCACGGTTCAAAATACCACGTACATTCACATTGTAACCACATTTCGGTATCATACGTACCAAGAATACATACATTTTGGATGTGAGATATTAAAGAATTCAAGATTTTTCTTTGGTGGCTCTGCCACGACTGGGGCCTCAACTGCCTCCACTGCTCGCTTCTTTTTCACTTTCTTCTCTAATTTGACCATGACTATTCTAGGCTCAAAAATACGACGAAATTAGCGGACATCAGACGGAATAATTGAGTGCTTTTTTATTCAAAAAGTTCATATAAAAGGGGCTCGGAATTCCAATTATCTGTTTATTGCTGATGTTTCATTCTTTCATTTTAAAAGATAGACTTTTCAACGACAGTAAAACTTTCAAGTCTCTGATTCATTTTAACGAGGATTCTGGGAATAAATGCTACCATGACAACATAAGTTTAAATGTACAGGGCATTATACGTGACTGACACATTGAGCATGATGTCATAAGGGACGGAAATTACAACACACTTTGTAATTTATATGATATAGCGAATAGATTAGAGTATTTGGTTTCATTGGGATGATTCAAATAAAACGAATAACTTTAGGAAACCAAAAATTAATAAATTTCAAACGAGCGAAAATAAGCTTTATACAACAAATTGTAAATATATTAATTAATGTATTATGTTCATTGATTGTCTTTGGTAGTGTGGAATAAATAAACTTATAGGCGATTAAATCTGTCTTCGTTCAATCAAATCGATTAAGTAATGATTAATCATCATATAATTGGAGTAGCCCAAGCAAAGTCAGTATGCAACATTCGAGTGGACAAAGTTGCTCAACGGTTTTTAGTAGTTCCAACTATGCTAAATCGAAAAAGTTGCTGCCCTTCGATGAATCGACGTCATGGGGGTTACGGCCACGCCCATTTTTCCGCCCGGCGGAAAAGGGCCTACACCCATAACTTTGCTTCTGAAGGTCGTAGAGACTTCTGTTTGGCTCAAACGAAACGCAATTGCCATGTTTATATACAATTGTCAATTGAAATAGGGCCTTAAATGCTCAAAAACCGAGTTATGGGCGGAAAACTGATTTTTAACCTTCTCCGCTTGCTTATACTTGGCCAAAGATGCATCTGTCAGTCGAATTTCCAAATTGGATGCCAATCATTGTTAGAGACCCATCAGTAACTCATTTTGGCCAAAGATGCATCTGTCGGCAGATTCTGACCTGACATAGGTGCCAATCAGCCCTGATCAGCACCACCATTGCCAATGGCATTAGGCACTGATCAGTGCTGATCGGCCGATTGCAAGGCCAACATCTGCCCATCTGTCATTCAAAATTCCTCGGTAAATCTGATGCCAATCATTGTTGGGGACCTAACAGCAACACATTTGTGCTGCAAGAAATGTTCTGGAATGTCTCTCAATCTGGTAAAATATGTCCATTTTAGCCATACCCTCTTTCTGGTTGAGGCATGTAACATGAACAGTAGCCTTAGTTATGTTCTTCTCAAAATCAGTAAAAAAATAGACTTCCTTTTAATAATATCGAATTCTCCCTATTGCATGATATTCGATCAGTTAACAACTTGACAATCATTTCAAACATCCAATAAGCACTTTCGATGTTGGTCAGGAAACCATTGACAGTGGCCAAAAACCATACCTACTCACTAGTCACTGCTTCCTTAAATTATCAGTTACTACAAATTCATGACTTACAGTACCTACCATTCAATTTTAACTAAATCAAATAATGAGTATGTTAGGAATGATCCCCATATTGAATCTTTATTCATCAATCCTCATAATATATTGTATTGAAATCTGTAATTCACAGTTTTATTATAAAACAATTTAATTCTACACGTTATCAAGTATGGCATATAGGAGTCACAGGATAACAGCTGGGACAAGACTAGCAAAGCTAGTTCTAGCAATCTGGTCACATCACAAACCACCTAAACCGTAAA
This sequence comes from Beroe forskalii, assembly GCA_011033025.1. Taxonomy (NCBI): domain Eukaryota; kingdom Metazoa; phylum Ctenophora; class Nuda; order Beroida; family Beroidae; genus Beroe; species Beroe forskalii. The sequence goes on along the minus strand of WFMF01000119.1, from coordinate 373,725 downwards.
TACATTTATACACTCAACTTCTTGTGTTTTCCATAATTCCATCATTCATGCAGATTCATGTCTATACTGTAGTACAGTGGAGCAGAATTACATATTATGTTATCTTCTAATAGCAGATGCCTTGAAAGCAGTTTTTGCTTTTAAGGCTTCTGCTTCTCCTCCTACCTTCTTGAAAGCAGCCTTTTCTTCTTTGAAATAGCATCTCAGGCAAAAGTGAAATTGTTTTTCTGGCATTTTGTTCCGTGAGCTTCTTGTTTCTTTCTGCACAACGGGCTTAGGACCAAAAGTAAGGTTTAGCCTTGAACTCGGCGTTTTTCTTCAGCTCATCCAGATGCTTATCAATTAATTTCTGTTTGTTTGCATTGGGATCAGCGTGTACGTTTTATCAAATGAAAAAGGCTTCACTTCAGCAACTTTTCTTTTGGGCTCTGGATGGAACCGATGGTTTCACAAAATGATGGCGGCAGGATTTGCTTTAAATTCTTTTTGGTGGATCATCCTCGACTCTTTGTCTCTTTTTTCCTTGGATAGCTTTGAGTTACAGCCTTGGTAAAGCGGCTTCTCTGATTTCACCTATCTGATTTCGAGGTTGTGCTTTCACACTTTTTGGCACTGGCTTTTGAGCTTTGAACTTATATTTCTTCATCTCCTCAACTTCTTCATTCTCTTTCTCGATAAATGATTTGACATGTGCTGCTGGGCGCTTTCTTTGAGCTTTTAATCGACGAATGATTTCTGGAGTTTTAGGGTTTGTTAATGCCATTTTGACAGGCTTAGGGAATTCTGGTTTCATCACTATGGCATTTTTAGAAGACTTTGGATTTTTATTCATCTCTTTTCGCAACTCAAGAGTTTTATTTGTTTTAGGGGCTTCCAACAATGACCTCTGTGATTTTGGCAAGGGATAGGTTTTCTTCCTCTTGGCAGACAGTTTTCCATGAGATGGATGTGTCTTTACTTGAGATTTTTTACTATGCTTGTTTAGACGAGCTGATCTCCTGGGGGTAGAATGAGATCTTAGGACAGGGCCACAGCTTTCATCAGGATCTGAAACATATTTTGATTTAACTTTTTAGATAGGAAAACAAATTTATGAGGAAAACAAATTTTATTCGATTTTACAATGAAATATAAAATAGAGCAGTAAAGGTCATACTAGTGAATTTCGACGACAGACCTGCGACAGACCTGCGGCACACCTGCAACACACCTGTGACACAGGTATGTCACAGGTATAGTCAAATAAATGTCAGAAGTGGGAAATATTTTAGCCTTTTAATTTATTATCAATATGATACACCTACAACACACCTACGACACAACATAACTAAAAGAGCTTAGGGAGCAAGTTAAAACGTTCAATGATACGATAGAGTTTTAAAATCAGGAGCTTTCGAAAATCATGTGATTATCGTCGTCAGCTGAAGATGGAGGGTGAGAGGGTGCTTAGAGCAATTTGGTAATCTGTCAACGGAGAGTTACCAGTCGGTTGACAGATGCAGGTATGTTGCAGGTATGTTGCAAGTGTGTCGTGCATGTGTCGCAGGTGTGCCGTGGTTGTATCACAATAAGGATAGAACTCAAATTTGAGTTGTGTTGCAGGTGTGTTGCAGGTGTGTCGTGGATGTGTTGCACAGGTGTGCAGTGGTTGTATCACAATAATGAGATAATGATAGAACTCAAATTTGAGTTGTGTCGCAGGTGTGTTGCAGGTGTGTTGTGGATGTGTTGCAGGTGTGTCGCAGGTATGTCGTAGGTGTGTTGTCGAAATTCACTAGTACGACCTGTTTCCTATATAAATTTTTCTAAATATCTTAAAAGAGAGGGTGTTATAACTTATATAACTTTCCCCCAAGTTGTAGTAAAAATCTTTTCGAATACACGAATAACTGTCTGTACTCTATCAATTTATCTACAATATACCTAGTATTTACAAGTTATCAATCTAGTATTTACCTATCAATCTAGTATTTACCTAAATATTGTATGGGATTGTTAACATATCACTTAATCACCTAGGGGGAGAGGGTTCCAAATGATTACATCACATGTTACTGTTATAAATACAACTGAATTGTAAACTTGATTACAATGGGGAGGGGGATAAATTGGCCAAATTTATTATGAAATATGTGAACAATCCCTAAATGATATATCATACCTTGTAACCGAATCTTCTTTCTTGGCTGCACAATGTCCCCGACTAGACCTGAATCAGCATAACTTAATTAGATACAATGCCTTTAAATAGTGACATTTATATCCAAACATTAAAGAGCCATTTTTTCAAAATCAAAGTTAGTTTACCATCAACTAACAATCAACAATAAAGCAGACAGCTTGATTGAAAAAGTCCTCAATAAAGACGCACAAAATTGTGCACTTTGGACAGAATTTATATAGAAAGTTGAAGTGCTCAGAGTAAATCTCTATGTCTTTATCGAGGCATCTGTCAATTGAGCAGTCTGCACACATATGCAGGTGGTAAACCTATAAATATAAGATCCAATGAAAATTATCAACTTCTAAAGAGCTGATTTAATGTCTTACAGCCAGTCAATTTATATTCAAACTAGCAGGCCTGTTGGGCCCGCATACACAGAGCTCAATCGGCGCTGCTACGCAGCATCTCGTTCGCAAATTTCAAACCCCGCAACTCTCAATCAACTAAATTATTTTTACATCAAAAAATTTAATCACACCAAAAGTTATAAAGCTCTGAAATCAAGACAGCATTAAACCATTAAGAACACGCATGATTAATCTGCACGTGCAGAATATCTGTATCCATAGCAACGGCGCGACTAAACCCGAAGCTTAGCCTTTTCTACTTTCTCTGATATTTTCTTATAGCTCAAATTTAATTGTACGGCAGCACAAACATTATTCGTGAATTTACTTTATTATTAAGATTGGATATATTATTATAGTCTTACCATCATCAAAGTCTGCGCAGCCTTCTGGATGTATCTGTCATAGAGAATTTGATTGATTCAAACAAACAGTTCTTTGGACAGTCGATTCCGAGGGTGTTATCCATGATAGATTGAGCTGATAGTTAAATATATTGAATTTGAAATAATTTCTTTAAGGGCTATCCATTAAAGATGTCCACTGAGAGGGGGGAGTCTGGCCAATGCAGATGTTTGCAGACATAGGAGTGGGGGAGGGGTGTTTGGCCAAATGCAGTTTATGGAAATTTTGGTCGAATTGATAGTTTGCAGATGTTTGTGGACAAGGAGGATGGAGGGGTATAAAATGGCTGAAATTTTGCAGATGTCCTTTATGGATGGCCCTTTAACATCTGGGTTATATTCACTTGGCATATTTGTACAAAGTTTCGCTTTTAAAACCATGTTTACCTCCTGGCAAATATCACTCAGGGTAATTACAGCACAATTACAAAAAACAAATCAATCAAGTCTGCTGTAAAATAAAAAATCATATTGTTTTATTTAAAATTCTTAAGTAAACAGACTTGATTTCAATTCAATTCAATTCAATTATAAATTTTTACAGCACTAAACTTGAAATATATTTTTCTCTGGGTTATATAATGAAGCATCTGGGGTGTGCTGAGGGTAGTTTAGTTAGTTTAGTTTAAATTTTTGTCATACAACAACACGATTGGATACAATTCCTCGCCACACTTATTCACTCATCATGTACCCTAACAAGGTACTCAAAATACAACAATAAGTTAAAAACATAATCATTGTACCACAAGCAGGTACAATCATAAACTATAACATAAGGCAGGCTCATTTCTTCATAATATACATACAGGTGAAAAGCATTCTGCCACAAAATTTCCTATTCTGCTATTATAAAAGTCATAACATATCAATTTTAAAAATACAAGAAACATAAACTGAAAAATAATCCCAGTATAAAAATAATGTATTAATGAGTATAAATATTTATACCTTTTTCCTTGCTATAAAGTTGTCTAACAGGTAATTATTAAACTTATCTTTACGTGTTTTTATAGTTGGGGCTTTCCTTCAATCTTATCAATAATCAGGTTAGAAACTTCCCAAAAATTATAACAAAGAGTCATTCTTAGAATCATGCTTGAATTTATCCAAGTTGATCTTAAAACTAATAGATTCAGAGTTCTTGACACACTTCCTGGTAGTTTATTCCAGTAATTTTTTATTCTATCTGGAAGAAAACACATTCTAAGCTTACAAATATCCTTTTTAGAATTATTATTAACTTTACTTAAAATATTACTGCCTGAGCGACTGACTTTAAAAACATTGCTTGCATAGTCAACCCTGAGATAACTTGAATGTCTCGAATATAAAGGAATCACCCCGAATTCTTCGTTCCCTAAAGTGGTCAAATTCCATAAAATCCAATCTCAGAATAAGATAAGAGCCCAATATTATCAGCTAAGCGTGTAAATCTTCTTTGAATTGACTCAATTTCTAAAATAGTACACCAATTATGCCTTGATCTGAAGAGGGCTCAGGCTTGAACACAATATTCTAGTTTGGGCCGAATTATTGCCTTGTAAACACGTGATAAAATCTTGGGGTCCCTATTCATCAAATTACGTGAGATCCAACCAACACATTTATTTTGCATCCTTGATACAAGATCTGATATTATCATTCCATCCTAAACTATTACTCATAAGTAGGCCTAAATCTTTCTCTGTATTAACTTCTTCAAGCAAAATTCCATCTAAAAAATATTGATTCAATGGATTGTCATTATATGTTAAATGCATCACTTTACAATTTGTAGGATTAAACTTTAGCATCCATAAAGATTCCCATTCTTCTAATAGTTTCAAGTCGCTAATAACAGTATCTTTATTTCTGGCATTAACAATCAACTTCAAATCATCAGCAAATAATTTGATATGTTTCTAATCCATCAGGCAAGTCATTTATAAATAAGATGAAGAGTAAAGGGCCCAGAACTGAGCCTTGAGGGACACCTGAAAGAACTCTCCTGGTTGAAGAGTAACACCCACGAACACTAGTTCTCAATAATCTGCCCTGTAAAAAATCCCTAATAATTTCTAATATAGGACCACTTACTCCATACTTTTCAAGCTTGATGAGCAAACGATAGTGGGGCACTGAATCAAAGGCCTTACAAAAATCAAAGTAAAAAATGTCTACTGGACAACCTTGTTCAAGCATATCCAAGATGGAGTCAATGGTTTCTAATAGATTAGACAAACATGACTTTCCTTCAACAAATCCATGTTGATTTTTATTGATCTTTTCCGTCAACAAGCTTAAGAATGTGGTTCCTCAAAAATTTCTCATAAACTTTACACAAAATACAAGTCAAAGACACAGGTCTGTAATTTAAGGGATCAAGCTTTGAATCTTTCTTATGTAAAGCAATAACATTTGCTGTTTTCCATAACAATGGGATTTTCCTTTCCTCAATACATTTCTCATATAAGATTGTGATGCTTTTTAAAAACTCATTATTATCAGCAAGTGCATAAAGCAACTTAGGATGAATGTTGTCAGGGCCAAAACTCTTGTATAAATTAAGACTCTTTAATTCATTGTAAATCTCTTTTTCATCAATATCAATTTTACTAACAAAATCAACATCCTCACTAGTTTTATAACAACTCTGAGGAAGAGGTCCAAGAGGTTCCTTAACAAAAACTGAAGAAAAAGCATCTGCAAAGCACTCTGCAGTCTCGAAATCATTGCTTGTCATTGAACCTTCTTCATCATCTTTCCTCAATGTTGTTACAATAGATTTTACTTTGCGCCGATTGCGAAGATAGGAAAAGAAAGCCTTAGAGTTATGTTTTAAGTTGTTAGTTATTTTCTTCTCATAATTGGTAGGTACCAAGTCAAATTTGATCATCATTTTACCTAGTTATTATTACCCAACAATCATCCAAGGGACATTAAACATGATCAATATATCTAACACATGTGTACAGATCCCTTGATTATGAAAGGGTTTGAAAAAACATGCAAAATTGTGTACTTTTGTTGGAATCTATGTGGAAAGTTGATGCATAAACAGTTAATCGGTACATCTCTCTTAGCCCTCTTGTAATCAAAGGTTCTGCACACATATGTGCAATAAGCAGTTACATGTCGAAGTGGTGACCATATAACGCAACTTACATGGTCAAGGGAACAAGGGATAATGCACGAGGGGTGCCAAGTTCATTATCGAAGGTATATGGTCACAGCTGAGATCATGGGACTTGATTATACCCCAACCAGAAATAGCTGACACTAACTATTCTTCAACCAAACAACAGTATACCTTCCCACTTAGGTCTGACAACCCTTGTCTGGATTCAATGCTTAACTAGATTATTGAGTGCTCTTTTGTAAAAATCAAATTTTATTTTAAGCTTTTTGCACTGTAATTCAGTGGAGACCGTATAACCAAACTTACATGGTCACTAAAACAGTAAAACCAGCTTGAGAGGGGTATGATGCATTGTTAGAGAGCAAGCATTTCACCTCATTAAAATAGTAATTTAATACGATGGATACAACCAAGATATGTATCAGAAGTTTAGTTTATCAACCTTGCCTTATTTTTTCAGTGAGACTCCGCCAAAATTAGTCGTACCATGACTAAATTCTCACCAGGGTCTGTTAATTCGGCCAACAAAACCAAATGATCCGAAATTTGACTCAATTTCGTAGGATGTTACTTTACCCTCGCGCGCGGCGCAACGTTCCACATTTGGCCGACGCGACGTCACTTTGCGTCAAAAGGAATAGACAGGCAAATCATCTAACCAGATGCATACGCGCGCGCGCGCGGAACAGGGCGCTCGCGCTGGTTAGGGCAAACTGCAAACGGACAACGTCCGTCGAGGGACACATAACCTACGTGGCAAAAAATGGGTATGTCTCCCATGTAAACGGGGCTGAGTGACGTCATTTTTTGCCCTACTTTTTTTTAATGCACCACTTATTTATTCACGAAATTTCGAACTTATTTTGTGCGCGCACAACGTAGTTTTCCCATTTTTTAATAAATAATTTTAATTTTATAGTTATTTAAGAACAAGATCACAGAACCGGAATTTAGATCTTAGAACAAGATTGTAGAGCTAGATTTAGATCTTAGAACAAGATCGTAGAACTGGATTTAGATCTTAGAACAAGATCATGGAACCGGAACAAGATCGTGGAACAGGATCATGGAACAGGATTTAGATCTTAGAACAAGATCGTAGAACTGGATTTAGATCTTGCCCAGCGAACACTGTGCACTCGTTGGGGTGCGCGGCGTACATGAAAATGTCATTCGCGCGTTACGTCAAGTAACGCTCAAGAAAGGCTCAATTAATTGGAGTTTATGTACGTTATCATTTATAAGAGCCGCGCACTATGCGCGTGCGCGGTTTACATCGATTCATATTTTGATTGATAATGATATATCGAAAAACTGATGATCTGATGAAGCTATCAACACAAATCAAATATGGAATGTCGGAACAGCTGTTTATTATAATTATGTATTTATTCGCCCCCGAGAAGGGGGCCAGGCAACGTTTCACTAGCTACGTCCGGCAAGTATGTATATTATGGACATAATATAACGCAAATGCATCGCAATTCAAATCAAAATTTTAAAAACTGGATTTAGATCTTGGAACAGGATCGTGGAACTGGATTTAGATCTTAGAACATAGCTAACTAGATCGTGGAACATAGATCGAAATATATCGTAGCTCACTACAACAAGTAAGATCATGGAACCGGAACAGGATCGTGGAACAGGATCGTAGAACTGGATTTAGATCTTGGAACAGGATCGTGGAACATAGATCAATAAATCGTTGCTCACTAAATCGTAGCTCAGTAGATCGTAGCTCAATAGATCTTGGAACATAGATCATAAGATGGTAGCTCATTAGATCAATAGAGCAATAGATCGTGGAACATAGATCGTAGTTCATTAGATCGAAGCTCACTAGATCATGACTCACTAGATTGTAGCTCACTAGATCGTGGAACATAGCATAGATCGTAGCGTAGCTTAGTAGATCATAGCTCAAAGTCAATAGATCGTGGAACATAGATCATTACATCGTGGGTAAAAAGATCGTACATCACTAGATCGTGGAACATAGATCAATAGATGTAGCCAAAAGTAAAAAGATCGTAGAACAGTGGATCGTAGCCCGTTAGATCGTAGTTTAATAGATCGTCGATAATAGCTCAATGGATCGTAATTCAATAAATCATAGCTCAGTTAGATCGTAGCTCAGTAGGTCCTAGCTAATTCATATCGTAGATCAATAGATCGTAGAACATAGTTAGTCACTAGATGCATCGTAGCTCACTAGATCGTAGAACATAGATCATTAGCTCGTAGCTCATTAGATCGTAGCTCACTAGATCATAGCTCACTAGATCGTAGCATCATGATCACTAAATCGTGGAGGATAGATCATTACACCGTGGGTCAATAGATCGTTGATCAGTAGATCGTACTAATTCGTAGCTCACTAAATCGTGGAACATAGAGCCTGGAATCACTTTCTATACTCAGATCAGATCAAATGTAGCACCCCGAGATCAAATGTCGTACCCTGAGATCAAACGTCGTACCCTGGGATCAAACGTCGCAGCCTGGAATCAATTTCTCTACTTAGAGATCAAATCTCGTACCCTAAGATCAAACGTCGTACCCTGAGATCAAACGTCGTACCTTGGGATCAAACGTCGCAGCCTAGAATCAATTTCTCTACTTATAGATCAAATGTTGTACCCTGAGATCAAATGTCGTACCCAGAGATCAAATGTCGTACCCTGAGATCACACGTCGTACCCTGGGATCAAACGTCGCAGCCTAGAATCAATTTTCTCTACTTATAGATCAAATGTTGTACCCTGAGATCAAATGTCGTACCCAGAGATCAAATGTCGTACCCTGAGATCACACGTCGTACCCTGGGATCAAACGTCGCAGCCTGGAATCAATTTCTCTACTTATAAGAGATCAAATGTCGCACCCTGAGATCAAATGTCGTACCCTGAGATCAAATGTCGTACCCTGAGATCAAACGTCGTACCTTGGGATCAAACGTCGCAGTCTGGAGTAGGTTGTTATACTTCGAGATCAAATGTCGTACCTTGAGATCAAATCTCGTACCCTTTGTGATGAAACGTCGTACTCGAATAGAGCCCACTATCAATTTACAGTGGCCTAAATTTAGAGATGAAATGTCGTATGTGGAGATGAAGTGCCGCAGATGGACTGTCTGGAGATCAAATGTCGTGAGATCAAATGTCCGGCTCCCGTAGATCGTAGCTCATTGGATCGTAGCCCGTTAGATTGTAGCTCAATCTATCGTCTTATCGTAATTCAATAAATCGTAGCTCAGTAGATCGTATAGCTCAGAAGATCGTAGCTCAATAGATCGTAGCTCCTTAGATCGCAGCTCACTAGATCGTAGAACATAGATCATTATTCATTTATAGATCGTAGTTCATTAGATCTTAGCTCACTATAATCGTGGAATTCATCATCGAAACGTACAACAGCTCACAGCTGATGGCGCAACATAAATAAACGCAAAACGACAGAAATGAATTTAATTCCACAGAGCTACAACGAAGGGAGAGAAGAACATACGTGGCAGGTGGCTACTGGCCTGGTTCGTAACGTCGCAAAGTTATGTGCGCGCGTTTGAGCCTTGAATTGATGATTTTAGCGACGCTAACGTATTTTGCCAGATTTTATTGAAATATGTGCGAATATTTTATATTCAATTTTATTTTAAGCTTGGCTGCATCACGGCAGGAACTCGAGTGCCATGCCCAACTGAAATCAATGGCAGCCCTTTTCAATTTTCATATGAATGAATCTGCATGTGGCGTGGTCCGATTTTCGACGCGCGCGCGAAGGAACATCAACCAAAAATCATTAACTTTTGACTCTTGATTATCAAATTGGCATAAATCTGATCCAAAATAGCCATAGCCATCAATTCAGACGCTTTTTGAATAGAATAAGATAGTTCACTGGTCCACTCATATAAAAATTTGTCCTGGCCATAATTGTGCTACGCAAAGGGCACGTCGCTCATCGTGATCAAGTAAGGAGCAAAGACCGGCGTCGCGAAATTTAAAAAAGTTAACAAATTACCATAAATTTGGTACCAAAATGATCAGCTCAACGAGTTAAACAAAATAACGTCAAGAAAAAGTTCGAAATTATTAAGGCTCATTTTGCTGTCGAGCAAAACACGCAATGCGGGCTCATTGGAACGCCGCGCATTACGCATCATATGTCGTTATTTCTTACGTAAATAACTTTGCAAGCCACAGTGCAAAAATTACGTTGGTGGGTATACGGGAACAACAATGATTCCACATAAAAATTGCCACTTTTTGGCCAAAACCAGAACTTTTTCTTAATAGGGTAGACCAAGATAGAATTACTTGCGAGTGACCAAATAGCTAATTGACCTTTTAATGGTCGTTTACTGAAAATTGCATGAATGGCGGGAATGCAGCTGCATTCCCGCCAAAACTGCAGCTGCTCAGATGCAGCTGCTCAGATGCAGCGGCATTTCAGTAAACTCATACACATTATCATTTGATTATAGTTTGTGTCATGAAGGGCCTGGTTCACATTGGTGTGATTTTCAGCACGATCTCGGCCAGGTTCAACCGTTCAACAATTATCTCTATTTTCTCGTATATTTTCCTAGCATCGTCGCAATAGCAATGATGATTTGTTGAATTGTTGAGGAGTAGTTATGAACCTCTACGTTAATCTCGTGAAGATGGAGATCTCTACCTACCGGCGATTTTTCACTCCGCTGACCGGTTTTAATGGGATCAGTACCCAACCAAACGATATACCTACAACGTTGGTAGGTACCCAGGTACATAAGAGCAGAAGTACGATATATACGATATGTAGTATTTTGTTATGTTTGTAGTATACCCACACACCTTTGTAGATAAGACATTGGACTACATGTACCCACTACGTTTTACAGGAATCATTTCATGAAACTAAAATGACTTACAAATGTTGCCCTTTCTTAACTGGGGTTGCTGACTGGGGTTGCTGATCAATATAAAGATAATTTATACTGTTTTGAATATCTCACGGAAGCTAAGCATCGTGGTAAAATAAAACGTGTTTGAACAATTTCAGGAAACCGAGTCTGGCACCATGATCTGACTGTCCGACGCTGATCCCCATTGCAGATGATGCTGCGCAGCCTGGATCTCCTGCTGATTATGACAAACGCATGATATTGAGCTAGAGGTAGGTACCTACATTAAATTGTTAGGATGTGTAGAAAGGTGGAACTAAACATTCTCATCTGACTTTTTGGTCATTTTACGTGAGCGTTATGCAATGATGATTTGATATTAAGTCCTCGGCTAAATATTTCGAAATCGCGAATCACAGCGCGCTTAAACGAATGCGCCCAGGCCATTTTATTTTATCCTTTTTACCTTGATCCTCTCCCTTCATTGCATAAGTAGCTAATAAGTCATCATAAGGAACTATAATTTCAATGCGTTCTACCCCGATTCCCTATCCAATACGTCATCCAGTTATTTCTTGCTAAAGTAGTAAAGACATTATTCTTAAACTTAACACCTCAAATCCGAATTCAAGTGATAACGGTGCGGTATGTTCCAGGTCTGAGTGCCGTTAATGCCCGTGTGGAGTCCCTGTCACCACTGCCGAGTCCATGACGCCAGGCTGATGTGCCTGACACCACTTCCAAGTCCATGACGCCAGGCTGATGTGCCTGACACCACTGCCGGTGATGTGCCACACCACTGCCCATGACGCCAGGCTGATGTGCCTGACACCACTGCCAAGTCCATGACGCCAGGCTGATGTGCCTGACACCACTGCCAAGTCCATGACGCCAGGCTGATGTGCCTGACACCACTGCCAAGTCCATGACGCCAGGCTGATGTGCCTGACACCACTGCCAAGTCCATGACGCCAGGCTGATGTGCCTGACACCACTGCCAACTCCATGACGCCAGGCTGATGTGCCTGACACCACTGCCAAGTCCATGACGCCAGGCTGATGTGCCTGACACCACTGCCAAGTCCATGACGCCAGGCTGATGTGCCTGACACCACTGCCAAGTCCATGACGCCAGGCTGATGTGCCTGACACCACTGCCAACTCCATGACGCCAGGCTGATGTGCCTGACACCACTGCCAACTCCATGACGCCAGGCTGATGTGCCTGACACCACTGCCAACTCCATGACGCCAGGCTGATGTGCCTGACACCACTGCCAACTCCATGACGCCAGGCTGATGTGCCTGACACCACTGCCAAGTGCCAACTCCATGACGCCAGGCTGATGTGCCTGACACCACTGCCAACTCCATGACGCCAGGCTGATGTGCCTGACACCACTGCCAAGTCCATGACGCCAGGCTGATGTGCCTGACACCACTGCCAAGTCCATGACGCCAGGCTGATGTGCCTGAGACCACTGCCAACTCCATGACGCCAGGCTGATGTGCCTGACACCACTGCCAAGTCCATGACGCCAGGCTGATGTGCCTGACACCACTGCCAAGTCCATGACGCCAGGCTGATGTGCCTGACACCACTGCCAACTCCATGACGCCAGGCTGATGTGCCTGACACCACTGCCAAGTCCATGACGCCAGGCTGATGTGCCTGACACCACTGCCAAGTCCATGACGCTAGACTGATGTGCCTGACACCACTGCCAACTCCATGACGCTAGGCTGATGTGCCTGACACCACTGCCAAGTCCATGACGCCAGGCTGATGTGCCTGACACCACTGCCAACTCCATGACGCCAGGCTGATGTGCCTGACACCACTGCCGAGTCACTGAAATTAGCAACAGATTTGACTATTTGAAAATCCATACAAAAACCAGCCACATGCGGCTGGTTTGTTAAACGGTTAAAGTTGGCCGACCTCGACCGACACTTACCGGGCGTGTTCTTTTTATTCAAATATTCAATGTTTTTCTCGATAACATGGGACAATGATTCAATGAAAATGTGGGCGTTTTGCATGTTTTTTTTGAAAAGCCATGCAAACATCTTTTTTGGCTTTCAATATTATTTTTTTGGCTAGCCGTTAAGCAAAATTTCACCTTGTTGCGTTTAAAGGGGATCAGTTATTGATCATTTTGTTGTCACGAAAACTAATTAATAATATTTTTAACATCAGAGTTTGATTCTTGTCAATTCAATAAAAATTTCAATGCTTTGGATTTTCCTCCATGAATACAGACAGCAGCTATATTAATGCCAGTTTGTCACGCCGATCAATTATGAGCCTAAGCTCACTCCTGTCCAAAAATTGAAACTCCAAAATGCTGCGGTGTTCTGATCACGTGATCCGCAGAAGGCCATCTTAGTCAAGATCACGTGATAGTCACGTGACACATCGTTCTGACCAATCAGAGCGTTCCGTAAAATAAGGTTTGCAAAGTTATTTCAGCTCGACAATATATTTAGGTCGTGCGCGGCGCGATTTTTGAGAAAATCAGCAAATCGGCCATAACTTCTGATAGAAACATCGGATTCACTTGAAAATAGTTGCGCTGTGTTAGGGGGAACAAGACCTTTCCAACGGTATATAATTTGCCATATGTTGGTTTGGCGCCGAGTAGCGCAAAAATCGCCCCAACGAGTGCACAGTGTTCGCTGGGTGGAACAGGATCATGAAACCGGAACAAGATCGTGGAACAGGATCGTAGAACTGGATTTAGATCTTGGAACAGGATCATGGAACCGGAACAAGATCGTGGAACAGGATCGTAGAACTGGGTTTAGATCTTGGAACAGGATCATGGAATTGGAACCGGAACAAGATCGTGGAACAGGATCGTAGAACTGGATTTAGATCTTGGAACAGGATCGTGGAACTGGATTTAGATCTTGGAACAGGATCGTGGAACAGGATCGTAGACCTGGATTTAGATCTTGGAACAGGATCGTGGAACTGGATTTAGATCTTGGAACAGGATCGTGGAACTGGAACAAGATCTTGGAACAGGATCGTAGAACTGGATTTAGATCTTAGAACAAGATCATGGAACTGGATTTAGATCTTAGAACAGGATCGTGGAACAGGATCGTAGAACTGGATTTAGATCTTGGAACAGGATCGTGGAACTGGAACAAGATCTTGGAACAGGATCATAGAACTGGATTTAGATCTTGGGATCGTGGAACAGGATCGTAGAACTGGATTTAGATCTTGGAACAGGATCGTGGAACTGGATTTAGATCTTGGAACAGGATCGTAGAATTGGATTTAGATCTTGGAACAGGATCGTGGACCTGGATTTAGATCTTGGAACAGGATCGTGGAACAGGATCGTTGAACTGGATTTAGATCTTGGAACAGGATCGTGGAACTGGAACAAGATCTTGGAACAGGATCGTAGAACTGGATTTAGATCTTGGAACAGGATCATGGAACCGGAACAAGATCGTGGAACCTAGGATCGTAGAACTGGGTTTAGATCTTGGAACAGGATCGTGGAACTGGAACAAGATCTTGGAACAGGATCGTAGAACTGGAAATAGATCTTGGAACAGGATCATGGAACCGGAACAAGATCGTGGAACAGGATCGTAGAACTGAATTTAGATCTTGGAACAGGATCATGGAACTGGATTTAAATCTTGGAACAGGATCGTGGAACAGGATCGTAGAACTTGATTTAGATCTTGAAACAGGATCGTGGAACTGGATTTAGATCTTGGAACAGGATCGTGGAACAGGATCGTTGAACTGGATTTAGATCTTGGAACAGGATCGTGGAACTGGAACAAGATCTTGGAACAGGATCGTAGAACTGGATTTAGATCTTGGAACAGGATCATGGAACCGGAACAAGATCGTGGAACCTAGGATCGTAGAACTGGGTTTAGATCTTGGAACAGGATCGTGGAACTGGAACAAGATCTTGGAACAGGATCGTAGAACTGGAAATAGATCTTGGAACAGGATCATGGAACCGGAACAAGATCGTGGAACAGGATCGTAGAACTGAATTTAGATCTTGGAACAGGATCATGGAACTGGATTTAAATCTTGGAACAGGATCGTGGAACAGGATCGTAGAACTGGATTTAGATCTTGAAACAGGATCGTGGAACTGGATTTAGATCTTAGAACATAGCTCACTACATCGTGGAACATAGATCAATAGATCGTAGCTCACTAAAACAAGATCATGGAACCAGAACAAGATCGTGGAACAGGGTCGTAGAACTGGATTTTGATCTTGGAACAGGATCATGGAACCGGAACAAGATCGTGGAACAGGATCGTATGACTAGGTTTAGATCTTGGAACAGGATCGTGGAACTGGAACAAGATCTTGGAACAGGATCGTAGAACTGGATTTAGATCTTAGAACAAGATCATGGAACTGGATTTAGATCTTAGAACAGGATCGTGGAACAGGATCGTAGAACTGGATTTAGATCTTGGAACAGGATCGTGGAACTGGAACAAGATCTTGGAACAGGATCGTAGAACTGGATTTAGATCTTGGAACAGGGTCGTGGAACTGGATGTATATTTTGGAACAGGATCATGGAACTGGATTTAGATCTTGGAACAGGATCGTGGAACTGGATTGAGATCTTAGAACATAGCTCACTAGATCGTGGAACATAGATCAATAGATCGTAACTCACTAGAACAAGATCATGGAACCGGAACAAGATCGTGGAACAGGATCGTAGAACTGGATTTAGATCTTGGAACAGGATCGTGGAACTGGATGTAGATTTTGGAACAGGATCATGGAACCGGAACAAGATCGTGGAACAGCATCGTATGACTAGGTTTAGATCTTGAAACAGGATCTTGGAACCGGAACAAGATTGTGGAACAGGATCGTAGAACTGGATTTAAATCTTGGAACAGGATCATGGAACTGGATGTAGATCTTGGAACAGGATCATGGAACTGGATTTAGATCTTGGAACAGGATCGTGGAACTGGATTTAGATCTTAGAACATAGCTCACTAGATCGTGGAACATAGATCAATAGATCATAGCTCGCTAGAACAAGATCATGGAACCGGAACAAGATCGTGGAACACGATCGTAGAACTGGATTTAGATCTTGGCACAGGATTGTGGAACTGGATGTAGAGCTTGGAACAGGATCATGGAAGCGGAACAAGATCGTGGAACAGGATCGTAGAACTGGATTTAGATCTTGGAACAGGATTTAGATCTTAGAACAAGGTCATGGAACCGGAACAAGATCGTGGAACAGGATCATAGAACTGGATTTAGATCTTGGAAGAGGATCGTAGAACTGGATTTAGATCTTAGAACAAGATCATGGAACCGGATTACAAGATCGTGGAACAGGATCGTAGAATTGGATTTAGATCTTGGAACAGGATCGTGGAACTGGATTTAGATCTTAGAACAAGATCATGGAACCGGAACAAGATTGTGAAACAGGATCGTAGAACTGTTCCGGTTCCATGATCTTGTTCATGTGAATTAGGATCTATTGATCTATATTCCACGATCTATAGTGAACTGTGGTCTAAGATCTAAGGATCCAGTTCAACGATCCTGTTCCAAGATCTGATTTCAGTTCTACGATCCTGTTCCACGATTTTGTTCCGGTTTCATGATCTTGTTCTAGTGAGCTACGATCTATTGATCTATGATCCACGATCTATGATCTAGATCTATGTTCTAAGATCTAAATCCAGTTCCATGATCTTGTTCATGTGAGCTACGATCTATTGATCTATATTCCACGATCTAGTGAACTATGATGTAAAATCTATAAAGTCCAGTTCAACGATCCTGTTCCAAGATCTAAATCCAGTTCCAGGATCCTGTTCCACGATCTTGTTCTAGTGAGCTACGATCCATTGATCTGTGTTCCACGATCTAGTGAACTATGAATTAAGATATAAATCCAGTTCCACGATCCTGTTCCAAGATTTAAATCCAGTTCCACGATCCTGTTCCAAGATCTAAATCCAGTTCTACGATCCTGTTCCACGATCTTGTTCCGGTTCCATGATCCTGTTCCAAGATCTAAACCCCGTTCTACGATCCTGTTCCACGATCTTGTTCCGGTTCCATGATCCTGTTCCAAGATCTAAATAGTACAGTCAAATCTGGCAAAAAATAGCCAAAAAAAGTGGACAAATTCGACTCCAAGCGATTTTGCGTGGTTTCCATGGTTTTTTGCATGAAAAATCGATCTAGCAACTTTCCACACCTCTCCGAGTTGTGGAAAGTGCCGAAAAATCGATATTTAGCCGAGGCGCAGCCGACTGATATGTATAAAATCGTATCTCGGCTCAGGAAGGTCGTAGAGACTTCATCTTGGGCGGAAAATGTGTGTAATGGCCATGTTTATATACAACTTGTTAATAAACATATGCTCTAAAATGCTCACAAACTGAGTTATGGGCCAAAAAACCATTTTTGGGGCACCCGCATGGCCTTATTTAGGCTATTTCGATATCTTGGCTCAGGAAGGTCGTAGAGACTTCATCTTGGGCGGAAAATGTGTGCAAAGAGCATGTTTATGTACAATTGTCAATAGACAAATGCTCTGAAATACTCACAAACCGAGTTATGGGCCAAAAACCATTTTTGGGGCACCCGCATGGCCTAATTTAGGCTATTTCGATATCTTGGCTCAGGAAGGTCGTAGAGACTTCTTCTTGGGTGGAAAATGTGCTAAATGGCCATGTTTATATACGACTTGTTAATAAACATATGCTCTGAAATGCTCACAAACCGAGTTAAGGGCCAAAAACCATTTTTGGGGGCACCCGCATGGCCTAATTTAGAGTATTTCGGTATCTTGGCTCAGGAAGGTCGTAGAGACTTCATCTTGGGTGTAAAATGTGCGCAATGGCCGTTTTTATATACGACTTGTTGATAAACATATGCTCTAAAATGCTCACAAACTGAGTTACGGGCCCATAATCATTTATGAGCCACCCTCATGGTTTAACGCAGGGTATTTCAGTATTTCGGTGCCTTGCCTCTTGGCTCAGGAAACATGCAGATATTTGGTTTTGGAGTTTTGGGTATTGTGTGTGCGCAGTTTATTGACAACTTTTTAACAAACTTGCACCATAAAATGTTCGAAGGCCGAATTATGGGCCAAAACTGGTCTCAGGACACCCATGAGGTGAATTCCATGCTTCAGCTAAGGAAGGTCGTAGAGAATTCATTTTCGGTGTGAAAATGTGCGCAATGACCATGTTTATATACGACTTGTTAATAAACATATGCTATAGATTGGTCACAAACAGTGAGTTATGGGCCCATAACCATTTTTGGGCACCCTCGTAGTTTAATTCAGGGTATTTAGGCGTCTTGACTCAGTAAAGCCGTAGATATTTTGAGTTGGGTTGGCCCATATATATTGGTTCGCAGCCTTGGCATTCGACTCCTACTAGACTCAAACCGAATTTTTGAGTTGTTGGTATTCCAGAGCAAATCTTTATGAGCAAATCATGACGTATAAGAAGACTATAAGAAACATGACCATTGCATAATACATATAGTGTTCACACCGAAATTCGAAAATGAATTCTCTACGACCTTCCTTGGCTGAAGCATGGAATTCACCTCATGGGTATCCTGAGACCAGTTTTGGCCCATAATTCGGCCTTCGAACATTTTATGGTGCAAGTTTGTTAAAAAGTTGTCAATAAACTGCGCACACACAATACCCAAAACTCCAAAACCAAATATCTGCATGTTTCCTGAGCCAAGAGGCAAGGCACCGAAATACTGAAATACCCTGCGTTAAACCATGAGGGTGCCCAAAAATGATTATGGGCCCGTAACTCAGTTTGTGAGCATTTTAGAGCATATGTTTATCAACAAGTCGTATATAAAGATGGCCATTGCGCACATTTTCCACCCAAGATGAAGTCTCTACGACCTTCCTGAGCCAAGATACCGAAATACTCTAAATTAGGCCATGCGGTTGCCCCAAAAAATGGTTTTTGGCCCTTAACTCGGTTTGTGAGCATTTCAGAGCATATGTTTATTGACAAGTCGTATGTAAACATGGCCATTGCGCACATTTTCCACCCAAGAAGAAGTCTCTACGACCTTCCTGAGCCAAGATATCGAAATAGCCTAAATTAGGCCATGCGGGTGCCCCAAAAATGGTTTTTGGCCCATAACTCGGTTTGTGAGTATTTCAGAGCATTTGTCTATTGACAATTGTACATAAACATGCTCATTGCGCACATTTTCCGTCCAAGATGAAGTCTCTTCGACCTTCCTGAGCCAAGATATCGAAATAGCCTAAATTAGGCCATGCGGGTGCCCCAAAATGGTTTTTGGCCCATAACTCAGTTTGTGAGCATTTTAGAGCATATGTTTATTACAAGTTGTATATAAAAATGGCCATTACATTTTCCGCCTCCAAGATGAAGTCTCTACGACCTTCCTGAGCCGAGATACGATTTTTTACATATCAGTCGGCTGCGCCTCGGCTTAAAATCGATTTTTCGGCACTTTCCACGACTCGGAGAGGTGTGGAAAGTTGCTAGATCGATTTTTCATGCGAAAAACTATGGAAACCACGCAAAATCGCTTTGAGTCGAATTTGTCCACTTTTAAATCCAATTTTGACTGTACTAAAATCCAGTTCTACGATCCTGATCCACGATCCTGTTCCAAGATCTAGATCCAGTTCCACGATCCTGTTCCAAGATCTAAATCCAGTTCTACGATCCTGTTCCACGATGTTGTTCCGGTTCCGTGATCCTGCTCCACGATCCTGTTCCAAGATCTTGTTCCAGTTCCATGATCCTGTTCCAAGATCTAAATCCAGTTCCACGATCATGTTCCAAGATCTAAATCCAGTTCTACAATCCTGTTCCAAGATCTTGTTCCAGTTCCACGATCCTGTTCCAAGATCTAAATCCAGTTCCACGATCTAAATCCAGTTCCACGATCCTGTTCCAAGATCTAAATCCTGTTCTACGATCCTGTTCCACGATCCTGTTCCAAGATCTAAATCCAGATCCACGATCCTGTTGCAAGATCTAAATCCAGTTCTACGATACTGTTCCACGATCTTGTTCCGGTTCCATGATCCTGTTCCAAGATCTACATCCAGTTCCACGATACTGTTCCAAGATCTAAGACTAAATCCAGTTCTACGATCCTTTTCCACGATCTTGTTCCGGTTCCATGATCCTGTTCCAAGATCTAAATCTAGTTCTACGATTCCGGTTCCACGATCCTGTTCCAAGATCTAAATCCAGTTCCACAATCCTGTTCCAAGATCTAAATCCAGTTCCACGATCCTGTTCCAAGATCTTGTTCCGGTTCCGTGATCCTGTTCCAAGATCTACATCCAGTTCCACGATCCTGTTCCAAGATCTTGTTCCAGTTCCATGATCCTGTTCCAAGATCTACATCCAATGCCATGATCCTGTTCCAAGATCTTGTTCCAGTTCCACGATCCTGTTCCAAGATCCAAATCCACTTCTACGATCCTGTTCCACGATCTTGTTCCGGTTCCGTGATCCTGTTACAAGATCTACATCCAGTTCCACGATCCTGTTCCAAGATCTTGTTCCAGTTCCACGATCCTGTTCCAAGATCTAAATCCAGTTCCACGATCCTGTTGCAAGATCTAAATCCAGTTCTACGATCCTGTTCCAAGATCTAAATCCAGTTCCACGATCCTGTTCCAAGATCTAAATCCAGTTCTACGATCCCGTTCCACGATCGCTGTTCCAAGATCTAAATCCAGTTCCACGATCCTGTTCCAAGATCCAGTTCTACGATCCTGTTCCAAAACCTAGTTCTACGATCCTGTTCCACGGTCTTGTTCCGGTTCCATGATCCTGTTCCAAGATCTAAATCCAGTTCTACGATCCAGTTCCACGATCCTGTTCCAAGATCTAAATCCAGTTCTACGATCCTGTTCCACGATCGCTGTTCCAAGATCTAAATCCAGTTCCACGATCCTGTTCCAAGATCCTGTTCCAAGATCCAGTTCTACGATCCTGTTCCACGATCTTGTTCCGGTTCCATGATCCTGTTCTAAGATCTAAACCTAGTTCTACGATCCTGTTCCACGGTCTTGTTCCGGTTCCATGATCCTGTTCCAAGATCTAAATCCAGTTCCACGATCCTGTTCCAAGATCTAAATCCAGTTCTACGATCCTGTTCCACGGTCTTGTTCCGGTTCCATTATCCTGTTCCAAGATCTAAATCCAGTTCTACGATCCTGTTCCACGATCTAAATCCAGTTCCACGATCCTTTTCCAAGATCTAAATCCAGTTCTACGATCCTGTTCCACGATCTTGTTCCACGGTTCCATGATCCTGTTCCAAGATCTAAATCCAGTTCCACGATCCTGTTCCAAGATCTAAATCCAGTTCCACGATCCTGTTCCAAGATCTAAATCCAGTTCTACGATCCTGCTCCACGATCTTGTTCCGGTTCCATGATCCTGTTCCAAGATCTAAACCCAGTTCTACGATCCTGTTCCACGATCTCTTGTTCCGGTTCCATGATCCTGTTCCAAGATCTAAATCCAGTTCCACGATCCTGTTCCAAGATCTAAATCTAGTTCCACGATCCTGTTCCAAGATCTAAATCCAGTTCCACGATACTGTTCCAAGATCTAAATCCAGTTCTACGATCCTGTTCCACGATCCTGTTCTAAGAATCTAAGATCTAAATCCAGTTCCATGATCTTGTTCTATAAGATCTAAATCCAGTTCTACGATCTTGTTCTAAGATCTAAATCCAGTTCTACAATCTTGTTCTAAGATCTAAGTTCCGGTTCTGTGATCTTGTTCTTAAATAACTATAAAATAAAAGTTATTTGTTAAAAAATGGGAAAACTACGTTGTGCGCGCACAAAATAAGTTCGAAATTTTTGTGAATAAATAAGTGTTGCAGTAAAAAAAAAGTAGGGCAAAAAATGACGTCACTCAGCCCCGTTTACATGGGAGACATACCAAAAAATGGCTTGGCGCCGGCGCGCCTTACGTAATTCATAGTTACCATACATGTTACGTGTCGTGTCCCTGTTTGTCATTTGTTCGCGCTTGCGCGCGCTTTTCGTTAAAAAAGCCTCTTTTAGTCTTCTCTGAAGAGGCGCGCTTGCGCGCGCAAAATAAGGCTCCGTGACATGGAGTAACGTTCATAGTAGTTTAGTCTTAAGTCTCAATTTCTTCGTAGGATGTTACCACACAATAGGCCAGTTTCGCGATGCGCGGCACTAGGCAGATTTTGCGACACGCGTCAATTTGGAAAGTGCCTCCTGTTCAGTGACACCCCACACTGTTTTAATATCAGTTGATACCCTTGAAGTGCGGTTATTCTAGTTGGGTTAATGGTTAAGGCTGTAGATTTTCACAGTGTGCTTTATTTTCCAAAATGACAACATTTGACATGATTTTTTAGGTCACCAAAGTTGGTCAATTTGCCATGTCTATAACTTTTGATTTCCGATACTTCTCCTCCCAAAATTTTCACCCCCTTACACTTTAGCCTTTTGCCAACCACGTCCAATCGATCAAATACCGCGGAAAAGCGCGGAAATCGGTCCTGTAGGCCATCAAAGATGGACAGGTACTTCAAAAATGACACGCGTATGCGCAATAATTGCTTGTGTAACAAGGTGACAATGTGTGCTATGCTCAATAACCTGTCCATCTTTGACAGCCATTTTCTTCATGTTCCGCGCTTTTCCACGGTATTTGATCGATCAGAAAGGATTGACAAGAGTTTCAAGGGGATGTGGGTGACAGTTTGATGTAGAGAAGTGTCGGTAATCAAAAGTTATAGACATGGCAAACTGCCCAAATTTGCGAAAACAGAACAAATTGCACGTGACAGTTTTGATGTGTTTTTGATGCGATGTCTGTTTGCGATATACCGCCACAGCAGTGCCATGGTGAAGCCACGAGGACACCACTGCGGCGCCACGACGAAGCCACGAAGACGCCACGATGAAGCCATGAAGACGCCACAGTAGTGCCACTGTGAAGCCACAAGGATGCCACGAGGAAGCTACCTAGGCGCTGGGGCAGTGTTTTGATACTATAAATCTCCTATCAATTCAACTCTACCATGCTCAAGACTTCCACTTCTATCACCCGTTCCAGAACCGTCAGAACCCGAATGAGATTCCATGCAGAGTTTGATCCCCTACGAGAGGTCGCAGGAACCAGTTCGGCCCAGGATGACACAGTGCCCTCCAACAGTACCTGGAGAGCGACTACAAGACGTGGACGTCGGGGGAGAGGCAAGGCCACCACCAACAGACAGATCCGAGGAGGTCCCCTGACAGGAGATGCAGTCCCAGATTCAGGCCAGTTGGACAACAACACTCGAGCTGTTGTACCACGGTGGAGCCAATCAGATCAGAGGTCGGAGTCCAACTACTCTGCTGCTCTTCCTTTGGTGATGTAGGACATGAGGACACCTTCTGCACCGCGGAGAAGTCCACGAACCGGCCACTTGCCCTTACCTGCAAGCAGTGTCAACATTCCTACTGCTACGAAACCAGGAGTGGAACAGAGGTCATCATGAATACAACGGTTCCTTGCTCTGCTGACTGGAGGAGGGTTGCTGAGAACAGGAGAAGTCGTCAAGAACTGTTGTTCTTCATCTCAAAGATTGATGAACTCGTTGACCTTGGTACTTCACTGGAAGATGCCTTGGCGTGGATGGGGGCTCCAGAGGACGAGTACAAGGAATGCCGCCTTTTAACAGAGCTTTTGTCACCAGTGTTTTTCCATCTATATCAGCGATTCACTTTCAGATATGTTTGCATTTAATGATATTATACATGAACTGTCAATGATAAATTATCAATAAATTATCAAAACACAACTATTAAATATCTTATCGAAATTATCCCTGGCACTATAGTAGCACTGTCGTGGCTTCATCGTGGCGCCACAGTGGCGTCCTCGTGGCTTAACCATGGCACTGCCGTGGCGTTACCGTGGCGCTGCCGTGGCGTTCTCGTGGCTTCACAGTGGCACTACTGTGGCACTGCCATGGCGTCTGTGTGGCTTCACCATGGCACTGCAGAGGCGCCACCGTGGCGTTACCGTGACAAAAAATCGCCTAATTTATACCCCACAATATGGACATTTATTTTGCTATTTTCAAACTGCATTATTGTCAACTTTCACTGGCAATTTCATTTACAGCCTCTTTTAAAAAACCATTATTAAGCTAAATATGGACTTCTTTGGAGGGGGATGCTCCGACTGGTAAACTTACTAGTAAACTCGTGAAAGTTTGCAGGTCAGTAAAGGCTAATCCAACTAAGAAAATCCAGCTTTCAAAATTTATGATCAAGACTGTCGAGATCTTGTTCAAATTCAGTCAAGATTTTGTTCGAGATATGGTCGATTAACGGTCGGGAAAGGTCAATTTTAATAGGTCGAGATTGCCAAATTTTGTAGGAGAAATGTTGAGGTGGCTTGTGTCAGGATACTTAACGGCGACAGTTTAGCATTTTGTGGCTAATGACAATCTCTAACCATACAAACTGAAATATTCTATATGATACCTAAATACGACTTGCCATCCCCATGAATAATCAAACTATACTATCCTATTATGTTCCAATCAGTGGACTGGCTTCGGCAAAGTAGGCTTCAAATTAGATCAAGGTGTTTTGAATTGAAGTTGTAATGTCTGATGGTATGCCTGGTATGTTAGTATGATTTGGGGTATTACAGACCCACGATCCTGTTTAATTGAAGTATTGAGTGTATTAACATTTTTGCTTCTTGCTTTCTTGCTTGAAAATTGAAAAGGTGCCAGCGCGCCTACAAGGTATCAGAGACGCCTTAAAGGTGCCAGGGCACCAACAAGGTGGCTGGTGCATTGTGAACTATAAGGCGCCACGTGTTCTTACAAGGTTCAAGAGGCGCCTACAATGTGTAAGGAGGGGATTTTTGCAATTTAGGGGTTTTTGAGGTCTTTCAACAGCAATCAATCCCAACCTTGCATGAATACGTAACCCAACGCTATTTATCGAATAAAATTAGTTTTATTCAAAATTTTTATATTTGGCCAAGTTATGGGCCAGAATATGATTGCGCGAAGTGCATATGCCCATATATGGGCATACGTTATTCGGCCATAACTCGGCCATTTTTTGAAATATCGACTTCATATCATTCACTATCATCCTTTTTAAATTTTTATTTTATTTTTTATTTATTTTTTATGGCAACTCAGGTGACCATTGTCTATCGATTGCACATCTCAGATCCCATCCAAGTCGCTTTTAATAAATGCGCCCATTTTGGCCCACGGGGTGTACCTTTTGGGTCAATCATTATCTCAGAAACGTGATTTCCAAAAATTTGGCTTGAGCCACCCCCCCCCCCTGACTTAATACCATCTGACTTATTACCACCTAACTCAATGCCATCTGGCTAAATACCACCTGACTTTACTTAACACCTGACTTTACTTAAAACCTGACTTAACACCCCAGACAGTCAGAACCTGACTTAATTTATCTCATCAGTAACCCATCCTCCCCCGAGCTTCTCACGATCTGAACACCGATTTCGTCACCATGTAGTCCGGGTTTAATGATCCTGCTACGTATATTAGAGTGACGCAAACACTCGAGTTATTGAGATACTCATAATCCAATCTTATGTCATACGATCCGGTAGTTTCGCCTTCCCACGGCTGGTTTATGATTTCTCCTCAGTTATATAACTTTTTCAGAGTATTTTACCCCTGAATTATAGTATTGTACACTTCGTGTATTGGTTCAGTGTTCTGTTAATCCACTGCTTCTCACCTGATCTCCTGTGCGTACGATACCAGTTATTGACGGACCAACCTGCCCGTTGGGGATTTAAGATTTAACCGTCTGATTGGCTTATATTTGGTACACGTGAGAGGCAGTGAATGGACCGAGCACTGCGCCAATTTTGCGACCTTTACTCCTTGTGTCACTGTGATATTGCTTCCCCGTTCATTAAGATATCATCACGTTATAGTGATAAGATTAGTATAATAATAAGAGTAGTAAGAGTATGCTTTACCAATTTCGTCATTTCCTCAGAAAATCAGGTCTTCCCCCATTTTCTCAATTTACTCCTGTAAATCCTCGACACTGTCTGCTGGCAAATGGGCACACATGTTGATCCTGTTCCATGTAATTACCTTGAAATATGGGCACCTGTCAATCCTTTATAACTACCTTCTCCTGTTAAAACAAGAGGAGAGTTTAACATGTTAACATCTGATGATAGTCATTTGTCCCTTGCTATATAAGTTCAGGTAACACAATAGATCCGTGTATAATAAGGTATAGTAACACAATAGAGCATCTCATATAAGCTAACTTAGTCTCACATAGTCCGTGGGAATGCCTTGTAATCTCGTACATAAACCGGTCGCTGAGTACTCTTTTGCCGACAGCTTGAGAACGTTATGATTATATGATATCTTTCTTATTAGTTCGTCAGTTTAACAGATTCTGGGAAGTTTGCGTTTAACTGGGATTCTCATGATACGTATACGATGGGAGCAAGAGCGTCTTGCATTTCCTCAGTTTTTCGTTTATAGTGACACTCGTTTGTGTTAGTTTTTTAGTTAACAAGTTCCTTATTAAACTTGGAAGCTTGAAGTTGTAACTACCGGAACTGGGGTACCACTCGAGTGGTATCATGTGGATTGATATCTTTGAAAAGTGGTGTCTAGAATAGTGGTGTCATAGAATAGTGGCGTCAGAATGGAGTGGTGTCAAAGTGGAGTGCTGTCAAAGTGGAGTTGCCCCTTTGAACTTTTGTTTCGAGACCATTCATTTCGCCTCTTATTTACCTTTGAAATTTTGTTAATTTATTCTACTGAGGATATTATTTGTATTTGGTAACTTATTAAAAACTCTTTATATGTTAGTTAGTGTTATTTATTGTATTTGTAACTCGGGTTCCTTTATCAACTTATGACTTTGAAAATTGGATGCGATTAATGTATTTTGTCCAAACAGAGGTGTTAGTGCCTCTTAGGACTATATTTGTTTAATTCCTGTTTAATTCCTATCACAGTAAAGTGGTGTCAGAGTGAATTGGTGTCACAGTGAATGGTGTCATTTGCGAATAATAAAATTTCGACAATACCACCTAATTAGAATAATTTTGGAACTTTTTCCCTGACGTTAATGCGAAGATATTTCTTTTAATTTCATTTTAATATATTCCTTTCATTGCTGTATCTTTTACATATGCTAACATTCTGAACCCATCACTGTGTAGGTACAGGTGTAAGATGTGTCTGAAAGGCTGGAAAACAACTAAAGATTACCAGCTCCAGAGGGTGTCAACCCGCAAGGTACTTTCAATCCTGAACTTGTATAATTGCCGTGGATAAGGGAGATAAGAGTAAAAGCGCTTATAAGCGGTAAATTTAGCAGTTTCTTAGAACCGACAATAAGCACTTTTAAAAAGTAAAATAAGCGCTTTTCTAAGGAAAAGTCACAAGCGCTAATTGAACACTTATTATCTGAAGTTAGAAAAAGGTTCTCGATCTCCCTTACCTTGCAGTATCCAGTTGATAACAGGTAAACAGCATTTTAGATTGTCTACAATTTTTCGTTGAAATTTTTCGTTGTTTTTTACTCGACTGCCCAGTGTGCCTCTGTTTTTCAATTCTTTAGTCCCAAATGAAATCATGACTTATTGTCATATGATCACATAGCAATCGGCGCCGATCTGCGCTGATCGGGCGCCGACCCACCGCCGATCAGCGCTGATCGGCGATTGATCAGCGCAGATCGACGACACTGCTGATCGGCGCAGATTGTAAGGTGCGCATCTGCCGACTTCTTATTCTCTTTACCATTTCTTGTACCCGCAGCGAAGAGAAGCTGAATGTGTGGCTGAGCAACCAGGATTCAGAATTGGAGTACTCTGTAAGGAGCAACTCAAATTCGTAAACACGTGAGTAAATATGTAATTGTGATTAGTTTCGGTACGACACTAGATACTCAGATAGTGGACAGGTACTTAGATACACGTAATTTCTTTATGTTCTGACAAACAGGGCTGAACACCCTGAATTAGTGCCTAAGAAGAGGAAGAAAGGAGCGCACTTCCATATCTCCCCCAATTCATAACACTCTAGACTCCGTCTCTTCGTCCATGTGCAATCTTCCAACTGCCTATATTTCCCCTTTCGACCGTATTCGAATCCACGAAAAGGTAGCTGGGGAATATGACCCCATTGTAAAATCACCGACTGCGCCGATCGGTGGCTGGTCGGCGCTTATCGGCGCCGATCAGGGCCGAAAACCGCCGATGGAAAATGGTCGATTTTCCATCGGAACCGATCAGCGCCTATCGGCGTCTAGTCGGCGTCTAGTCTGCGATTTTGCAGTGGGGTCATTTGTCGAAGCTGGGTGTGTGGCAAATGCTTGTTAATTACAAGGACTCAGAGACAGATCCTGGCAGAGCATTCACCAGGAGACCAGCTCCCTGAGACAATCACTGCAGACATAAACCTTATCATGTTGTCAGTTCCTACCTACTTCAGTGATTATTAGGTACTTTATTACTCTGCACAATTCTTCAGAACCTCTGCCATTATCCACCAACTATGATCCTAACCGGCACTGATCGGCGGTGAATCGGCGCCGATTGCCAGGAATATGCCAAGATGTCTGATCGATGGGGGAAGTTTTATCTTCACCGAAAGTTCTGAAGTCTCACTGCGATTTAATATTGGGCTCTTTATTACTCACTCCGCTGGATTCTTGGCGGGAAAATCAGCATCTTTCGATAATCACCATCGTTCTATCTCTCGATCAGGATTATTTTTCGTAGAGTCACATCAATTGATATTTTGCTTCGGGCGCGAACGACATTCCTACTTATTGGTAATGCTAAATGCGCGGGGCGTGGTTTAATGAGCCTAGCGCGCGTGGCGCGCGCCGCAATGAGAATGGGTTTTTGAGGGGTTAAACAAATAAACCCCTCAAACAACCCGTTTCCATTTGGTTCTCATCCTTTTCAAAGCGGCGAATTCGCTTGGTCTTCCAGATATTATCAACGTTGCATCGAATTACCAGTGTTTTTAAACTAAAACTCGTGGATAACGATGGTTTTTCACTTTCAGGAACTCAGCCTCTAGCAGCATCGTGATAGATGTGGCTCAGATCAGAAACCAGAGCTACAAGCGACATTTGGAGCAACTTCAGAGGCCCTCTCTGACCAGTGACACGTCCAGGGACAAGGTGCGTGGAGAGGGGATACTTCGGAATCATTCTTAGACATGTTGCAACACCGATTTGTACATTGTACATTACATACTATAAATAGGATGATTTCAATGATTTATGTCAATTCCATACAATATCCTCAATCATTGAACATGACACTCGTATTTCAGGTGACGATTGGAGAAAATAACGTGATGTACGAAACGCAGTCTAGTTCTATGGAGGTGAGTGCTGCAACACCCGGTGTTGTGACGGACAAGTTGGACAGCAGAAAGGTGTCACCTGCTGACAGTGGCATGTATAGTGCATCTACATGCTCCTGATGGGCCTGCACCTGATAGGAGCAGGAGGAATAAGTGGGATGATGTGTCAAGAGAACAGGCTCCTACGATAGGGATACACTATACAGTGCCTCTACATGCTCCTGATGGAAACTGTGGGAGGACTCAGGAAGAGAGAAACACATGGTCCTGATGGAGTGACTGCAAGTCCTATTCCTGATAGGAACTGTAGGACTTAGTGGGAGGATGTGTCTAGAGAGCAGGCTCCTGATAGTCGTACAGTGAGAGGCCTGCGCCTGTGAGTGGGATGATAGGAGGACTTGATAGGAAGACGTGTCCAGAGAATAATATATTGATACAGGCTTTGAAATGGCCAAGTGTCCAACTGGCACAATGCAGCAGGTTTGTAGTGGTGAAATTGGTTCTTGGAAAATGGACTTTTCAGTCACGTCTATTCGACTACGAGTTGTTATCGAAATGAAAAACAATGGGACTGGAAAGATTTTTATTTTTTAAACAGAATAGTCGAGTTTTTACGATGGATATTCATTCATAGCATCCTTTGTGTATCCACAAGTCAATAAGATTCAAGAGTTTAAATTTTGGGACTTTGAAGGTTGAATAGGGCGAGTGAGACTTAAATAGATTTGATTGGTATGACCTTTTGTAAACATGCTCCTGATGGGAACTGTGGGAAACTTGGGAAGAGAAGAGAGTGGCATGTACATTGGTTCAACATGCTCCTGATAGGCCAGCACCTGATAGGAGAGTAGGAGGACTAAGTGGGAGGATGTGTCAAGAGAACAGGCTCCTATGATAGGGATACACTATACAGTGCCTCTACATGCTCCTGATGGAAACTGTGGGAGGACTCAGGAAGAGAAGACAGTGGTATGTTCAGTGTCTCAAGTTGGGTTGTAACTGTGGGACTCAGGAAGAGAAGAGAGAAGCACATGGTCCTGATGGAGTGATATGCCTGCTCCTGATGGACACTGTAGGACTTAGTGGGAGAATGTGTCTAGAGAGCTGCAGGCGCCTGATAGTATGATAGGCATTGTAGGAGGACTTGATAGGAGACGTGTACAGAGATATTGATACAGGCTTTGAAGTGGCCAGCAGCTTTGTGGCCTCGTCGTGAAATTGGTTCTGGAAAATGGACAATTCGGCCACGTCTATTCGACTACGAGTTGTTATCGAAATGAAAAACAATGGGATTGGGGAGATTTTTACACAGAACAGTTGAGTTTTTACGATGGATATTCATTCATAGCATCCTTTGTGGGTCCACTAGTCAATAAGATTCAAGAGTTTAAATTTTGGGACTTTGAAGGTTGAATAGGGAATATGCACTAGTTTACCCACAACACTCCTTGACCAATCAGCTTGAGTAGTACCATGTAAATCTGGACCGTTGATTGGTCGAACCTCAGCAGTAGGTTCCTAGTTGTGGGTAAACTAATGATCCGTCGATATATCAATAAAATAGATTCAAATCAAATTTCATTTTGGCAAGCGAAATTATGATATTTTTATTATCAAAACTTAAAGATAAATACATTCATTTAATTTAGTATATTTTAAGTTGATTTAATTCAAAGGATGATGTGTTAGAACAAAATTAATCATTTGTTTAAAATTAAACAACTAAAACCATCTCAATTGTTTATTACATCACCATGGAATATTGGATAAGGTGATGCCGCACTTGAGAAAGGTTCTGAAATTTCCATCCGTGCACCTTTTGTGATATTGGAATAATACGGTGCATTGCAACTATAATCGGATTCAGAAGCATTCTCATTTCGCGGTCGGCAGTGAGACGACACCGGTGTAATGATAATACCACGTCATTTGTATGTTACAGATTATTAATTCTCTACCCTGAGATGACACTATCAACTACGAATAAAATTAAAAATATTAAGTTATTTGAATTAATTGAGGGGTCTTGGAGGGCGAAAACTTTAAAAATCCGTGATATGACATTATGTAAGCTAAGCTCGGCAGACGTCATTAAATTTCAGTTCATGATTCCATGATTCTATTCTTATCGTCTTCAAATTGTCCTGTGACGAAGTAATGACGTCACTGTTTCACCATTCTCCGTCCCCAATAGCTTTGTGGAACACGTGATCTTTTCCTCCTATGTTCATCACGCCCTCTTTTAGGTATAACTTCCACTTATTCTTACTCCGAGTTATCTGAAATCAGCGAGGGTTTAGACTTATGACTCATCCAACTAAGGTCCACTAAAATCGCTGTTTATATGACACTTAAAATCAAACGAGAGATTAAATTTTCCAGTAATAATACTGATTGACAAAAGTACCCCCTCGAATAATGCCCCCTCAGCCAAACCCCCCGGAGCAATTTTTTTTTTGGGGAGGAGCTTTATTTGCTCATCATAAGTCTTACAAAATAGTACGTATGTTGTGGTGAGAATCCAAGATGTCTTAATATCTTATCAAACAGACAGACAACCACATTATCGGTTGCTTCGAACTCAATGTTCCCATCGTCACTATCATCATCTTCTGAATTCAGAGGATCTTCTTCTTCCTGGAGATTGAATAATGACGTAATATAATGGGTAGAGGTGACGTTATACACAAGGACGTGATGACGAAAAGTATGGTATGATCGTAAGGGTCTGAAAAAATGAAATAAAGATACGAAGTTCAAACTCCAGAGTGAAATGATCAGAAATGTTGCACTTAGCATCAGTATCATTTGAAGTTTTAACATTTCAGCGATTACGTCGGTCCGATTGTACACACATTGTGGCAAAAATTTATCGGTCACACTTCGTCTTTCAATTCCTGTACCGCGCGCGGTCACAATTATTGAATTTTGAAGGATGCGCGCGTTTAGCGCGCGAAAAATAGCATACTTTGTACCTGAAAATCGTACGCAAACTAGCAATAGACTTTCATCTTTGAAAGGATTTTGCCATCGGTAAATCATTTTTCCGAATCAGTCAGATTTGTCAGCACAATAATTTAACTTCGTAACAAAATATATTGAACGGTTCAATAGGTTTCTGCAAAAGCGCAATTCCTTATAGCCTTCGCTTGGCATTGACGACCACCTCAGAACAGGTACCGGAAAAATTTGGTACCTCGTAAGTCGCATGGAATTAAACATTTTTGGTAATTCCAATCTTAATTACATGTGCTTCAATGACTAACCCTAACCTGATCTCTAACTCAAATCCCAAACTTTGCGAGTTCTGTCGGACATTGCCCAGTTTTAAGTCAATGGCATCATTTAATATCACCGGAGCTAAAATTCGCTTCAAGTAACGTGGCATAGTTAGATGCCCAGCACATGAGTCTGTAATATCACCATTGTACACAGCAACACAGCTATTACCTCTCTAATTTCCATTTCTTATATCGACCACACAGCACACACCGAGTACAATATTAATTATGGTGGCGTGTAACTTCTTACTTCATTATACAGTAAGACAGCTGGTGACACTTGGTCTCCTTTGAATTGCGGGCCTTTGTGTTTAGGACTCAACGCTCATTTGTTGGACCGGGGGATATCAGTGAGTAAGTGCACAGACCTTATGCCCACTTACTCACGTGGTGGTCGTGCTCCAAAATTCAGAAATGCAGTTACTCACATTGCAGTTACTCATAGGGAATTCTTTGAAGAAGGGTGGTGTCCCAAGGTCATGCCAAATATCACTTACTCATTTGTGAGTAAGTGCAGCAAAAACCGCAATATATGTAGCTTTGTCGGGATGTAAACGAATGCATGAATGTCCTCATTCATACCTATTTTTTCAAAATAATTTATTCATGACACAGAGACATGAGTTGATCGAATCACTGCAACTTTTAACTGTGTTTTATAGATTACAATAGGTATTTCAAAGCATTTCGATGTGGTATATAATGATTGTATCTCAAAATTGAAGTCACAACTAATTATAGAACTATATCTAGAACTATATCTAGCCAGTTCATTTAGATATTGATTACACGATTACACCATATCATACATGCATATTACATTACCAGCATTACTGTCTCTATACTCTCTATACAGTCTACTTGGCGCGTATAATGATCGTGTACAGAGCCGGTCTGGAGACAAAATACTGAACGGTAACAGTAACTTTAATGAGATGAGAATGTTTTTCTAATCCCAGCCGATCCCAGAATTGATACTTTGATACGGCTTTCTGTCGTCTACACGTCCATACCTACTGAGTCTGACTTTCTATTCGTCACCGTGCGAAGTTGCGCGTGTACTTTTTCGTTGAATGTTCAACAATCAACAGTTTTTCCCGGTTAGGTTATTAAATATTCATAATTTGCAATTATTATTGTCTTCTTGTGTGCAGGTCCATACAATCATTGTCATGGTTGAGATTCAACGTATGTAATACGCTCTAGTTTATGATAAAAGCTTGTCGTGACTCGTGAATAATAATTTTTTTCATAAGTTCTTCTATGAACTATAGAAAATAAATTAAACATTCCTAACATGGTAGGGATCATATTTCTATCAATACATGTAATATATATTAAGTATCCCTATCCTATCACTATTTTATAGTTTAAGCGGGTGTATTAGTGAACCAATAGAAAGTTATACTTTTATCATTGTATCAAGGCAGAAATTTGTATTTAGTGATCTGATCTAGCGTGTAAAATCTACCATTCATCAGAATGTTGCATTTTGTTGAAATAAAATTCTGTCATAACTGTCTAAATAGTCAAATTAGCCGATATTTTGGGGTGGTGCCTGAAAAATTTTTAAAAAATCACTTAGTATTAATTGGATTATTGTGAGTAACTGCAATATGGGGTGGGTGGTATCTCTGAAATTTGGCTAAATGCACTTTCTCACCATATATGTCTGTGCACTTACTCACTGATATCCCCCGGTTGGACCATTAAAGTACATTCAAGCGCGATATGATGATAAAATAATATCTTCGCACTTTGAGAGCCGTGCACGAAACGCTCGAGCCATGCGAGGGCGTTGTAAGGTAGTAACGTTTCACAACAGAGCAGGGAAGGCCAAAAAATTTGGTCGAGGGTATTATCATTTTGGTTTCCTTTAATTTTGTTTTTATTAACGCGCAGAGAATTTCCTAGAAGTAAGGAGTGTGGATCATTATATCCCACTCACCACTGGTGAAGAAGGTTTGTCAGGGTCATCGAAACCACTCCGATCCCCTCCCACATCAATCTCCTCATCTGTATCGTCGTTGTCATCATCCTCACTGTCTTCACTGTCAACGAACTCACCTGAGTTGAGTGGTGTCAGAAGGAAATGTTGTCAGGGAGAAATGGTGTCAAGGGGAAACGGAATCAAGGGGAAGTGGTGTCAAGGAGAAATGGTTTCGATGAGAAATGGTACCAAGTGGAAGTTGTGTCAAGTGGAAGTGAGTCAAGGAGAAATGGTTTCAACGAGAGTCGACAAGTGGTCTAAAGGAGAAATGGTGTCAAGGCGAAATGATGTCAACGAGAAGTGGTGTCAAGGAGAACCGAGAAATAGTGTACATATCAATGAGAAATGGTGTCAAGGGTAAATGGTGTCAACGAGAGTCGAGAAGTGGTGTCACGGAGAAATGATGTCAAGGAGAATTGGTGTCAAGATGAAATGGAGTCAAGGAGGAATGGAGCCAAGGAGAAATGGTTTCAACGAGAGTCGACAAGTGGTGTAAAGGAGAAATGGTGTCAAGGAAAAATGATGTCAACGAGAAGTGGTGTCAAGGAGAACCGAGAAATAGTGTACATATAAATGAGAAATGGTGTCAAGGGGAAATGGTGTCAACGAGAGTCAAGAAGTGGTGTCAAGGAGAAATGATGTCAAGGAGAATTGGTGTCAAGAAGAAATGGAGTGAAGGAGAAATGGAGCCAAGGAGAAATGGTTTCCAGGAGAAGTGGTGTCAAGTGGAAGTTGTGTCAAGTGGAAGTGATGTCAAGGGGAAATGGTGTCAAGGAGAAATGGTGTCAAGGAGAAATGGTTTCAACGAGAGTCGACAAGTGGTCTAAAGGAGAAATGGTGTCAAGGCGAAATGATGTCAACGAGAAGTGGTGTCAAGGAGAACCGAGAAATAGTGTACATATCAATGAGAAATGGTGTCAAGGGTAAATGGTGTCAACGAGAGTCGAGAAGTGGTGTCACGGAGAAATGATGTCAAGGAGAATTGGTGTCAAGAAGAAATGGAGTGAAGGAGGAATGGAGCCAAGGAGAAATGGTGTCCAGGAGAATTGGTGTCAAGAAAAAAATGGAGTAATGGAGAAATGGAGCCAAGGAGAAATGGTTTTCAGGAGAAATGGTGTCAATGGGAATGGTGTCAATGGGAATGGTGTCAATGGGAATGGTGTCAAGGAGAAATGGTGTCGAGGAGATATTGCGGAGAAAAATAATGTCAACGATGAATGGTGTCAAGGTAAAATATGACCTCAAAGAGAAGTGTTGTCGAAGTAAATTAGGGTGAGAGTATATTAATCTTATGAAGCTTGCCTTCTAATGAAAATTGTTTTGTTCTTACCTCATACGTGTAAAATGTTCATTTAAATTTAGATGATAAAACATAAAAGCTCTGGCATTTGGGTCAGGGACTGGGTAACAAAGGGTTGGTGGGGAATAAAACAAAAGGAGAGGAAGCTAGGGGATAAGCGAAAAGAACATAAAAGGAAAGTTTATAATGACCGTAAAAACTCGTTAAAACTAGAGAATGAAAGGCGACAAGGCTAATTGCAATGAAAGTAAAAAGTGAACGCTATTGTGTAATTTGTAAGGGGCGCGAGTGTAGCCTGTCGCAATGGAATTGGAAGAGGTTACACTGAGAGAGGTTACACTCTCAAGGGTGTAATGAAATGTTACTGGACTTCTCTCGGATATCTGCTGCAGTAAGAATCTAAAGTGTACAAAATATAACTATCTAGTTATTAATACCCCTAAATACGACACTATTTCTGTCCCATAATTTCTGTCCTATAATTCTGTCCCAGCATTTAACACTCACCAACATCTTCATCAGAATCCCCAGCCCCATCCAACTGTAACACAATTCTTGCTCCTTTAGGTAGACTCCGGACTTTTTGTTTTTGGGAAGAGGTTTTCTCTGGAGTGGCTGAGACCCTGTCTCCTCTCGAAGCAGGATGCTTCCCTTTGGAGGAGACTGTGGGTTTCCTAATGGAGGGGCTGATAGCTTGGTGAGATACGCTGGGTGTATCAGGGTGCTGGCAAGCTACCAAGTCTGTTTTATTCGAGGTCTTCACGCAACAATGGTCAACCTGAGGAAAGTTCGATTCTATAAGTGAAGGTACCTTTAGAAATACATAAATTTTCAACTTACCACGAAATATGGTTTTACCAGGAAAACATCGAAAACATCTAGACAGCATTCATGACTCACTTCTCCTGTAGAAGATGCACTCGCATTCCCATGATGAGGAGGTTGCAAATCTGAAGCTGGTATCCCCAAATCAGCGTTACTACACACCACTGCCACATCACGTGACGTCTCACGCAAAAAGTCACGTGACGATGAATCACGCGTTACATCGGGAAAATCACGCGTTACATCGGGAATGACATCACAGGACCCGTCAACTTGTATGGAGTCGCTGGCGTTGTTAAACTCGTTCTTTGTGACTGTGGTTACTCCGGAGAGCGATGGGAAGGGGATGGTGGGCGGGAAGGAGGAGGGAAGGGATCCTGGGAGGGAGTGGCAGGTTTTTATTGTGATAATCTTGATTTCAAAGAGATTACTTCGATAATATCAAAACAGAATCATATCAAATAAGGGGGGGGGGGTATCATTGGATCTTCCGAACGGGGGACGGGTCTGCAAGAGTCCAGACAGAGACCCCGGCTCAGGATTTCCTTGTCTGACGTCGTCAGACTCTGTGAGTCGTGGCGCGCACATGAGGGGGTCAGGCAACGCCTGACAAGGATTTCCTGCTTGAGGCGATCCCTCGTGTGGTGATTTTAATTTCAAGGGTGATAAATTCGATAATCAAAACGGAATTTGAATACATAAATTATACATAATTCATCTGGCTAATATTGAAAATAAAGGGGGGGGGGTTGACATGTGCAATATCACAGGACTTGTGCCGTGTAGGAGCTAATAACAGATTTTCTTCATCATGTACTCCAAGAATGATAAATTTGGATAAAATTCCAATTTTCAGTAAATTGAGACTGGTTCAACATATTATTAATTATCAGTACGGTAAAATTTTCTAGGCAATGCAAGAAATTTGGCAAGTCACCAACCAGAAAAATGAATTTATACTCTTGGCAGCCAAAACAAATTATCACCGAAACCTTATAAATTATCAAATCATAATAGTTGATAAGTTCAGATTTGAAAAAAATATTTGGAGTCGTGCCAATCTGAAATAAGAAATGTTACTCTTTACATCTTGTGACAATCACATCTTTCATTCCGTCAGATACTATCGAGGAGTCCTGGAACTAAGTTAAGAATAATTTCAAAATTGTTGAAATAACCTACTATCATATTAAGATGCAGCAATTAAATAGGGGGGTATATCCATGTATTCCAAAGCTTTGAACATTCAACACATGAAAAAATAAATTTTTCATGTGTTGAAAGGGGATGGTCGGCGGGAAGGAGGAGGGAAGGAATACTGGGATATTGAATCTTGATTTCAAGGAGCAATTATTTCAATAATCAAAACAGAATCATATCAAATAAGGGGGGGCATTATCAATGGATCTTCTGAACCAGGGAAGGATCTGTAAGAGATCAAGGGGGGAGAGATTATCATTGGATCTTCTGAACTAGGGAAAGATCCAGACTGACACTCCGGCCCCGGATCTCCAGCTCCAGGTGATCCCAGTCACCAGGATAATGTGGATGGGATCGAGTCCCGTACCTCCCCGGAAGGGAAGTATCATGAGGAGCCAGGAGGGAAGATATCCTGGGATTGAGTTGCACGTTTTTCTTGATACAGCAAATGTGAGATAATTTTGTTGTGATAATTGTAATATCAACGTGCAATAATTTTGCGATAATCAATTAACAGAATTTGAATATATATTTTACCTACTCATATCAAATAAGGGGGGCATTGTCATTAGTCGAGATTACAAGGCTGTGCCTTATATATAAAGAGAGGTTGGGCCCGGGGGCCCACAAGAGGATTAGCCTCTACAAGGCTGTGCCTTGTAGAGGCTAATAACCTATTTCTTCATCACGTACTCCAACAATGATAAATTTTGATTAAATTACACCTAGAAATTCAGTAAATTCAGTGCCAATCTGAAATAAGAAATGTTACTCTTTACATCTTGTGACTCTCACATCTTTCATTCCGTAAGATACTATCGAAGAGTCCTGGAACTAAGTTAAGAATAAACCAAAATTGTTGAAATAGCCTATTATCATATTAAGATGCAGCAATTAAAGGGGGGGGGGGTATATCCATGTATTCCAAAGCTTTGAACATTCAACACATGAAAAAATAAATTTTTCATGTGTTGAAAGGGGATGGTCGGCGGGAAGGAGGGAAGGAATACTGGGATATTGAATCTTGATTTCAATAATCAAAACAGAGTCATATCAAATTAGGGGGGGGGGGATTATCATTGGATCTTCTGAACCAGGGAAGGATCTGTAAGAGATCCAGGGGGGAGAGATTATCATTGGATCTTCTGAACCGGATCTCCAGCTCCAGGTGATCCCAGTCACCAGGATAATGTGGATGGGAACGAGTCCCGTACCTCCCCGGAAGGGAAGTATCATGAAGCGCCAGGAGGAAAGATATCCTTGGATTGAGTTGCACGTTTTTCTTGATACAGCAAATGTGAGATAATTTTGTTGTGATAATTGTAATATCAACGTGCAATAATTTTGCGATAATCAATTAACAGAATTTGAATATATAGTTCATCTAACTCATATCAAATAGGGGGGCATTGTCATTATATTAGTCGCGATTACAAGGCTGTGCCTTGTAGAGGCTAATAACCTATTTCTTCATCACGTACTCCAACAATGATAAATTTTGATTAAATTATACCTTGTAGAGGCTAATAACCTATTTCTTCATCACGTACTCCAACAATGATAAATTTTGATTAATTTATACCTAGAAGTTCAGTAAATTGAGACTGGTCCATCTCATTACGGTAATAATTGATAGGCAATGTAAGACATATGGCAAAACACCAACCAGAAAAATGAATCAAAGATTAATACTCTAGGCAAAACAAATTACACCTTGCAGTATTTTGGTATACCCATACACCTCTTTAGATAAGACATTGGATTATCAATTATCAAATCGTGACAGATTAGAAGAAATATTTTATATTTGGAGTCGGTAACAACCTGAAATAAGAAATGTTACTCTCTATCTTGTGACAATCGCATCTTTCATTACGTCAAATGCTATTGACGAGTCCTGAAACTATGTTAAGAATAATTTCAAAATTGTTGGAATACCCGATTATCATAACAATCATAATTGAAATGGGGGGGGGGAGGTATGTTCATGTATTTCAAGTTTTGAACATTCAAGACATTAGGTTACGAATTAACAAAGACTATAACCTTCGATTTCGAAGTTTTAGCCTGATACTATCTCACTAAACCTGGCGTTTGTGACGTAGTGGGACGGGACGTTGTCATGGGTATGACTCTTGGTAACTGTGGTGGTACTGTGAGTTGCTGGGGAGGTTGCTTGGTGATCACTGCGTGTTGCTGAGCAACCGGGTGCGGTTGCGTGACTGTCAGTTGCGGAGCAACGTTCTGCTGGTGTTGCTGTTGCAGTTGCTGTCGAGCAGCTATCACATTACTCTGAACTTGTTGCTGTTGCTGACGTTGTTCTTGTTGTTGCTGAACAACTTGGGAAAGGAAACCAGGGATGTGTGCGTTGAATGTTGTCCCCGTAGCAGGTGAAAGATAACATGTCTTAGTAGCTCCAAACATCAAATTATTTTCATTTAAACCGTCACGGCTGATAATCCCTCATACAGAAGATATCACTGCTGAATTCAAACCTACGAACTTTGTTATATGTGAGATGAATTGAGGTATGCAAATATCATTGTATACATTCTGAACTAAGTACATGTGCACATTTTACACCGTCTGAACACTCAGGTGGCTGTGTAGTAACGGGAGGCTGATTCCTGTAGTTGTACTTGTATATCTGACCCCGGGGGATGTAGTCTGGCGGGTTCATAGCGGGTTCCACAGCCCGCGTTGCTGACACCTTGCTCTCCCATAACTGCAGAAATGAGACGGGAGTCAAAATTCAACATGCACGAATGCTGGTTGGGATAAATTTCTATCAAAGGGTGTAATCAAACAATTTAAAGGGGTTCTATTCATCAAATAAACGATAAACTGAAGGAATATATAGGTAAGGGTAGGTTACATACAAGAATTCTATAGAATTCCCGGCAAATTCCTGCGATGCACGTTTAATATCAAAGAGGAACAGGTTGTACAGCAAACTTCACCTCCCATAACGTTCTAAGTTCTTGCAAAACACTTTCTTCAATTCCTTCGTTCAGGAACGTTTCTCGTGAATTCTTAATCGTTTCATCGATCACCCGTTTATACACCAGTTGCTGGAATTAAGATAACAGATAATTCAATTTCATCGCAAAAATTAAAAGAAACAATCAAAACAAAGTTGCCAACGAAAGGACGAAGGGGCAAGGAATGAAGTTGTATACCACTGTTGTAATAGTTGCGTTGGCCATTCCACTCGGATGTCAAAGCGAAGGCGGCGTTGAGGTTCGCGAACTGCCTTTTATACCAATCCATCAACTCAAGAGAACACATGACCTCATCATAGGATACGGCAAGCAGGCGTTCAAAATCATGCCAATAGATGGCATTTCTTGTAAAACGCCTGCTTATCCAACGCGATTTCAAAACTTGTCGTATTTTACTACGGCGAAATGAAAATAATTGCGCGGCGCGAATCCCATTGATCATAAAATCTTGTTTTGGTTTCGCGCACAGTTGCTATACCTTTGGCCCTGTTGGCGTTGCGTTGCCCGCTTCCCCAGTTCTTAAGCCCACATAGACTCGTTTATATATGGGAGTACTGACCCCTATGACAGGCTACTGGGTTGCTCTAACCAGATCTCTAGTTTTACGCGCGCGCCGCCCCTGGTTAGGGGAAGCTATACTGCTGGGTAGGGTTTGACTTTTTTAATTGTTATTTTTTAACATTCACCGCGCACGCTTTTTATTCCGCATGGAGCTGGAGTCAGCATTCAGTAAAACGACCTTTCGGCTTTCATAGTGTTGCGCGAGTCCAGTGTTGCAGTTGCGCGCTATGACTTTTTAACTTTGTCCATGTCATACTCATAGGGCGTCAGGGGTTTCCTTGTACGTCTGGCGGTTCCTAAGCCCGCATAGGTGTGTGTACGCGCGCGGCGCGCAACGCAGACAGGGATATACGCCCAGCGAACACTGTGCACTCGTTGGGGTGCGCGGCGTACATGAAAATGTCATTCGCGCGTTACGTCAAGTAACGCTCAAGAAAGGCTCAATTGATTGGAGTTTATGTACGTTATCATTTATATGAGCCGCGCACTATGCGCGTGCGCGGTTTACATCGATTCATATTTTGATAATGATATATCGAAAAACTGATGATCTGATGAAGCTATCAACACAAATCAAATATGGAATGTCGGAACAGCTGTTTATTCGCCCCCGCGAAGGGGCCAGGCGCCCAGGCAACGTTTCACTAGCTATAACGTCTGGCAAGTATGTATATTATGGACATTATATAACGCAAATGCATCGCAATTCAAATCAAAATTTAAAAAACTGGATTTAGATCTTGGAACAGGATCGTGGAACTGGATTTAGATCTTAGAACATATCTAACTAGATCGTGGAACATAGATCGAAATATATCGTAGCTCACTAAAACAAGTAAGATCAATGATCATGGAACCGGAAAAGGATCGTAGAACTGG
The DNA here is from genome assembly GCA_011033025.1 of Beroe forskalii. Classification (NCBI taxonomy): domain Eukaryota; kingdom Metazoa; phylum Ctenophora; class Nuda; order Beroida; family Beroidae; genus Beroe; species Beroe forskalii. The sequence continues at coordinate 331,250 of WFMF01000119.1, read as the reverse complement.
ATTTAGATCTTGGAACAGGATCGTGGAACATAGATCAATAAATCGTTGCTCACTAAATCGTAGCTCAGTAGATCGTAGCTCAATAGATCTTAGAACATAGATCATAAGATGGTAGCTCATTAGATCGTAGCTCACTAGATCATGGAACATAGATCAATAGAGCAATAGATCGTGGAACATAGATCGTAGTTCATTAGATCGAAGCTCACTAGATCATGACTCACTAGATTGTAGCTCGCTAGATCGTGGAACATAACATAGATCGTAGCGTAGCTTAGTAGATCATAGATCAAAGTCAATAGATCGTGGAACATAGATCATTACATCGTGGGTAAAAAGATCGTATATCACTAGATCGTGGAACATAGATCAATAGATGTAGCTAAAAGTAAATAGATCGTAGAACAGTGGATCGTAGCCCGTTAGATCGTTGCTCAATGCATCGTAGTTCAATAGATCGTCGATAATAGCTCAATGGATCGTAATTCAATAAATCATAGCTCAGTAGATCGTAGCTCAGTAGGTCCTAGCTTAATTCATATCTTACTATCTTAGATCAATAGATCGTAGATCAGTAGATCGTACCTCGATGCATCGTAGCTCACTAGATCGTGGAACATAGATCATTAGCTCGTAGCTCGTAGCTCATTTAGATCTTTTTTAGCTGATCAATAGATCGTGGAACAAAGCATATAGGTATTGATCGTACTAGCTCAATAGATCGTACTAGCTCAATAGATCGTACTAGCTCAATAGATCGTAGCATCATGATCACTAAATCGTGGAGGATAGATCATTACACCGTGGGTCAATAGATCGTTTATCAGTAGATCGTACTAATTCGTAGCTCACTAAATCGTGGAACATAGAGCCTGGAATCACTTTCTATACTCAGATCAGATCAAATGTAGCACCCCGAGATCAAATGTCGTACCCTGAGATCAAACGTCGTGCCCTGGGATCAAACGTCGCAGCCTGGAATCAATTTCTCTACTTAGAGATCAAATGTCGTACCCTGAGATCAAACGTCGTACCCTGAGATCAAACGACGTACCTTGGGATCAAACGTCGCAGCCAAGAATCAATTTCTCTACTTATAGATCAAATGTTGTACCCTGAGATCAAATGTCGTACCCAGAGATCAAACGTCGTACCTAATTGGGATCAAACGTCGCAGCCTGGAATCAATTTCTCTACTTAGAGATCAAATGTCGTACCCAGAGATCAAATGTCGTACCCTGAGATTACACGTCGTACCTTGGGATCAAACGTCGCAGCCTGGAATCAATTTCTATAGGTACTTAGTGATCAAATGTCGCACCATGAGATCAAATGTCGTACCCTGAGATCAAACGTCGTACCTTGGGATCAAACGTCGCAGCCTGGAATCAATTTCTCTATACTTAGAGATCAAATGTCGTACCCAGAGATCAAATGTCGTACCTTGAGATCAAATCTCGTACCCTTTGTGATGAAACGTCGTACTCGAATAGAGCCCACTATCAACTTACAGTGGCCTAAATTTAGAGATGAAATGTCGTATGTGGAGATGAAGTGCCGCAGATGGACTGTCTGGAGATCAAATGTCGTGAGATCAAATGTCCGGCTCCCGTAGATCGTAGCTCATTGGATCGTAGCCCGTTAGATTGTAGCTCAATCTATCGTCTTATCGTAATTCAATAAATCGTAGCTCAGTAGATCGTATAGCTCAAAAGATCGCAGCTCACTAGATCGTAGAACATAGATCATTATTCATTTATAGATCGTAGTTCATTAGATCTTAGCTCACTATAATCGTGGAATTCATCATCGAAACGTACAACAGCTCAAAGCTGACGGTGTAACATAAGTAAACGCAAAACGACAGAAATGAATTTAATTCCACAGAGCTACAACGAAGGGAGAGAAGAACATACGTGGCAGGTGGCTTCTGTACTGGCCTGGTTCGTAACGTCGCAAAGTTATGTGCGCGCGTTTGAGCCTTGAATTGATGATTTTAGCGACGCTAACGTATTTTGCCAGATTTTATTGAAATACGTGCGATTACTTTATATTCAATTTTATTTTAAGCTTGACTGCATCACGGCAGGAACTCGAGTGCCATGCCCAACTGAAATCAATGGCAGCCCTTTTCAATTTTCATATGAATCTGCATGTGGCGTGGTCCGATTTTCGACGCGCGCGCGAAGGAACATCAACCAAAAATCATTAACTTTTGACTCTTGATTATCAAATTGGCATAAATCTGATCCGAAACAGCCATAGCGATCAATTGAGACGCTTTTTGAATAGAATAAGATCGTTCACTGGTCAACTCATATAAAAATTTGTCCTGGTCATAATTGTGCTACGCAAAGGGCACGTCGCTCATCGTGATCAAGTAAGGAGCAGAGGCCGGCGTCGCGAAATTAAAAAAGTTAACAAATTACCATGACTTTGGTACCAAAATGATCAAATCAATGAGTTAAACAAAATAACGTCAAGAAAAAGTTCGAAATTATTAAGGCTCATTTTGCTGTCGAGCAAAACACGCAATGGAACGCCGCGCATTACGCATCATATGTCGTTATTTCTTACAAATAACTCCGCAAGACACAGTGCAAAAATTACGTTGGTGGGTATACGGGAACAACAATGATTGCACATAAAAATTGCCACTTTTGGCCAAAACCAGAACTTTTTCTTAATAGGGTAGACCAAGATAGAATTACTTGCGAGTGACCAAATAGCTTATTGACCTTTTAATGGTCGTTTATTGAAAATTGCATGATAGTATTTACCAACGAAGTTTTTGCAGCTGCATTCCCGCCAAAACTGCAGCTGCTCAGATGCAGCGGCATTTCAGTAAACTCATACACATTATTGTTTGTGTCATGAAGGGCCTGGTTCACTTGGTGTGATTTTCAGCACGATTTTGGCCAGGTTCAACCGTTTTACAATTATCTCTATTTCCTCGTATATTTTCCTAGCATCGTCGCAATAGCAATGATGAGACTATAAATGATTTGTTGAATTGTTCAGGAGTAGTTATGAACCTCTACGTTAATCTCGTGAAGATGGAGATCTCTACCTACCGGCGATTTTTCACTCCGCTGACCGGTTTTTATGGGATCAGTACCCAACCAAACGATATACCTACAACGTTGGTAGGTACCCAGGTACATAAGAGCAGAAGTACGATTTATACGATATGTAGTATTTTGTTATGTTTGTAGTATACCCATACACCTTTGTAGATAAGACATTGGACTACATGTACCCACTACGTTTTACAGGAATCATTTCATGAAAATAAAATGACTTACAAATGTTGCCCTTTCTTAACTGGGGTTGCTGACTGGGGTTGCTGATCAATATAAAGATAATTTATACTGTTTTGAATATCTCACGGAAGCTATAAAACGTGTTTGAACAATTTCAGGAAACCGAGTCTGGCTGCACCATGATCTGACTGTCCGACGCTGATCCCCATTGAGCCATTGCAGATGATGCTGCAGCCTGGATCTCCTGCTGATTATGACAAGCGCATGATATTGAGCTAGAGGTAGGTACCTACATTAAAGTGGATATGCCTTCTCTCTCTTTCCTTGGCCTTATAACGAAGCGTTAAAATAGCTGTCATTTCCAGGGAAAATGAGACCGATGCTGCTAGATGTCGCCGCACATTCTATCCAGTTATTTCCTGCTAAAGTAGTAAAGACATTATTCTTAAACTTAACACCTCAAATCCGAATTCAAGTGATAACGGTGCGGTATATTCCAGGTCTGAGTGCCGTTAATGCTCGTGTGGAGTCCCTATCACCACTGCCGAGTCCATGACGCCAGGCTGATGTGCCTGACACCACTGCCAAGTCCATGACACCAGGCTGATGTGCCCGACACCACTGCCGAGTCCATGACGCCTGAACGCCAGGCTGATGTGCCTGACACCACTGCCAACTCCATGACGCCAGGCTGATGTGCCTGACACCACTGCCAAGTCCATGACGCCAGGCTGATGTGCCCGACACCACTGCCAAGTCCATGACGCCAGGCTGATGTGCCCGACACCACTGCCAAGTCCATGACGCCAGGCTGATGTGCCTGACACCACTGCCAACTCCATGACGCCAGGCTGATGTGCCTGACACCACTGCCAAGTCCATGACGCCAGGCTGATGTGCCCGACACCACTGCCAAGTCCATGACGCCAGGCTGATGTGCCTGACACCACTGCCAACTCCATGACGCCAGGCTGATGTGCCTGACACCACTGCCAAGTCCATGACGCCAGGCTGATGTGCCTGACACCACTTCCAAGTCCATGACGCCAGGCTGATGTGCCTGACACCACTTCCAAGTCCATGACGCCAGGCTGATGTGCCTGACACCACTTCCAAGTCCATGACGCCAGGCTGATGTGCCTGACACCACTTCCAAGTCCATGACGCCAGGCTGATGTGCCTGACACCACTGCCAAGTCCATGACGCCAGGCTGATGTGCCCGACACCACTGCCAAGTCCATGACGCCAGGCTGATGTGCCTGACACCACTGCCAACTCCATGACGCTAGGCTGATGTGCCTGACACCACTGCCAAGTCCATGACGCCAGGCTGATGTGCCTGACACCACTGCCAAGTCCATGACGCCAGGCTGATGTGCCTGACACCACTGCCAAGTCCATGACGCCAGGCTGATGTGCCTGACACCACTGCCAACTCCATGACGCTAGGCTGATGTGCCTGACACCACTGCCAAGTCCATGATACCAGGCTGATCGGCCTGACACCACTGCCGAGTCGCTGAAATTAGCAACAGATTTGACTTTTTGAAGAGGATCAGTTATTGATCATTTTGTTGTCACGAAAACTAATGAATAATATTTTTAACATCAGAGTTTGATTCTTGTCAATTCAGTCAAAATTTCAATGCTTTGGATTTTCCTCCATAAATACAGACAGCAGCTATATTAATGCCAATTTGTCACGCCGATCAATAATGAGCTCACTCATGTCCCAAAAATTGCTGCGGTGTTCTGATCACGTGATCCGCAGAAGGCCATCTTAGTCAAGATCACGTGATAGTCACGTGACACATCGTTCTGACCAATCAAAGCGTTCCGTAAAATAAGGTTTGCAAAGTTATTTCAGCTCGACACAATATTTAGGTCGTGCGCGGCGCGATTTTTGAGAAAATCGGCCATAACTTCTGATAGAAACATCGGATTCACTTGAAAATAGTTGCGCTGTGTTAGGGGGAACAAGACCTTTCCAACGGTATATAATTTGCCATATGTTGGTTTGGCGCCGAGTAGCGCAAAAATCGCCCCAACGAGTGCACAGTGTTCGCTGGGCGTGTTTAGCAAGTCTGGCGGCTGACAACTGTACTGCAACATCAGATATTCTAACTTTAAGCTTAAGCGAAGCGCACGTGCCGTCCGGCCTTGCCTGGCCCCCTCGCACGCGCGCCCCGACTCGCGCGTGCCTCATATTTGAAAAAATATGGGGCAGGCAACGTCTGGCAAGTCCGGCCGTCGTCCAGCAACGGGACTTACTCCATGGCCATGTTACGGAGTAAATGTAAACAGACGATGCGGGACACGTAACATGTGGTGACAACGGAATACAAATTAACATACCAAAGTGTTCAGGTCTAGGTGAACACGTCGTAGAATTAATCAATTGTGGCCGTGGATAATTTCCAGCTTGAAAGATTAAGATCTTTTGAGGCGCGGCTCAATCTTGAATTACGCCGCGCTTGGGTACTTTTTGCGGCGCGTTTTGAATAGTTTTACAGCGCACAAATGTACTTTCTATTCAAAACAAAGAAAAGCACATCTGGGCGTTTGCATGTAGATGTGCATTTGCATGTACGTACCACAAAAATTTCCATGCAAGACGTGAATTAACGTCGCACCACAAGTCAAAAGGTCGAGATACCACAGTTAATTTATTGTTTGTTATTGACGATATTAATATTTCAATTGCCGGATCCAGTTCCATATGTTAGCTACTATTATAGTAGTTTCCAATTCCACATATTTTGTTGCACGAAATGGCAATAAGCGCATCAGCATCGAACAAATCTTAACTTTTGGGCGTAAAAATGCACGAATAATCATATTCATATGCTCTTGCGCGCAAGTTAAGTCCATCCACAAACTTTTCAGCCCGAATTGCAAGGCCCAATATACCATACAACACCACAAAATATTTTAGGAACCGTTCACGAATATCATTTCTCGGCTGATTGATGATTCCAAAACCCTCTCAGCCAGTCCTTCAAATTCAATATGTCAAATTTTATATCACTTATACAGTGTCACTATCACTATATTAATACAGTGATAGCATTCCCATAAAAATGGGTATGACTCCCATGTAAACGGCTCTGAGTGACGTCACAGATCTGAGCGTCAATTTTTCTGTATCCTAAACCTAACCATAGCCCTGACCAAAACTCTAACCTTTATCCTCACCCTAAACCTTACAAATCCTTACCCTAATCCCGATCATACTCTCAAGTATATTTTTCTGAGTGACATCATGATCATTGTCACAGTGATAGTCGATGAAGGCTCCCGTTTACATGGGAGACTGACCAAAAAATGCCTTAAAACACTCCCTTGCTTCAATGCTTCTCCTTCACGATATTTGTGAACGATCTCTCTCTCCTATTTCCTTTTCTTATAATGAAGAGAAGTAAATCAAACAATTATGTCATGCAAAATTTCAACAAGCACCAATCATTAATTGACAGTACATAATTTAAAACCAGGGACAATCAAAAAATATAGTGTTTCTGACGTGTGGATATATTTGGACACAACCATCTGGAACTATATTACTAAATTAAGGCTACTATCTATAAGTATAATTATGAATCATAATAAAATTCATCCATTAACAAAAGAGCTATCAATCATCATTTTGAAGGATCAGTCCACAGGGAGAATATATCTATAGATTAAAATAAAGGATCAGTGAAGTGAAGGGCGCTATATATAAGTTCTGGGCTGGTTGCGGAGGGAATTAACCGTAGAATCCACCCTCAGCGGCGTGTTCTGCAACGATCTCATCGCTCATCAGATTATCTGAAAACATGTTGAGTTGATGGAATTATAACGGGATTAGGAATGGGGGATTGTGCGGGGGGTGGAGGAATTGAAAGGGGGAGGAAGAGAAAAACTGGATTGGGGGAGGAATGACTATGAAGGGAACACAGCTCGAAAACTGCTTCTGCAATTAATTGAAAAGCCGTGCGATTGAAATGTTCGAAATTTTCGAAAATTCACGAAGTTTTAGGTCCGTGAAACTTAAGTCCGTGATAATCATGTCCGATAAGGTAGTGATAGAACCTCTACCTCCCTGGAATTGGAAAGAATACTTTAGGGGCTATTTTTATAAACGTTATACTCGGATGTGTCTACTCTTTGAATGTTTCATCAGTAAACCAACCGCACCCCCGTTTCAGTAACCAAAATATCGCTGTAGGGTTCATTTGATTGGTCAGCTAGATATTCGACAATAGACATTAGACGTGCATCAATCAGTAAATAATTTGACTTTACTGAGGGCTCAATTCGTTAACGGCATCTTGAGGCTTCAAATTTGATTGCATCAACTTCTAAGATCAAACAGCACTACTATAACAGCAAAACTTAATCACTACTTACCCTAAAGTCGTCATACTTACCCAGCCGGCATTTTCAAACCAAACCAAAAATAAACCAATAATAAACGTTTATATTTGGTTTGAATTTGGTTTCCGTCAAACGTTATGGATAATCGTTTTTGATACGTTTAAATTTTAATAAACGTTTCAGTAGAAACGTTTATTGAAATCCCAAAAATAAACGTTTCTGATACGTTTAATTTAGGTTCATTCAAAACGTTTATATGAAACCAATTATAAACATTTGAAAAACGTTTATTTTTGGTTTACATAATAACAATTTTCGGATTGGAATTGCGTTTCATGGAAACCTTAAATAAACGTTTAAAATACGTTTATTTTTGGTTTGCAATAAACGTTTCTCGCCAACCAAAAATAAACGTTCCAAAAACTTTAATTTTTGGTTCACAAAAACGTTTTCCTAAAACCAAAAATAAACGTTACAGAAACGTTTATTTTAAGTTCTGTGGAAACGTTTCTTGAAGACCAACAATAAACGTTTCGAAAAAGTTTATTTTTGGTTGGCGAGAATCGTTTACTGCAAACCAAAAATAAACGTATTTTAAACGTTTATTTTAGGTTTCCAAGAAACGCAATTACAATCCGAAAATTGGTATTCTGTAAACCAAAAATAAACGTTTTTTTAACGTTTATTTTTGGTTTGATATAAACGTTTTTTTCAAACCAAAAAAAAACCTTTTGAAAACGAAGTTAACGAGGTTTCATTGAAACACAAGGAAACATTTTATTCTTATAAGTATAATCCCTGGTCCTGGAGCCTCAGCAATATTTTCCTTGCAAGGCAAACACAGTGGATAACATCCCTGTTGTATAATTTTTGTTACAACCATGTGTATACTGCATACACATGGTCGACGCAGGACTCGCAGGGTCTATGTCTAGAATTAAAAAATAATTAAATTATTAAATTATTAATTAGTTGGTTTATTTATCGTTTCGGAGAAACCAATCAGAAACGTTTTTTGAAAACGATTTATAAACCAAAAATAAACCAAATTGCAAGACCTTATTTTCTGTTTAATTACCGTTTCTGTATGACGTTTAAGAAACGTTTCCCAAGAAACGTTTATTAAACGTTAAATTCAAACCGGTTTTTTCGTTTTATCCGTTACGCAAAAGAACGTTTAATAAACGTTTATTAAACGTTACTTCGTTTCGTTATGGTTTCCTGAAAAACGTTTATTAAACGTATTTTAAACGTTTCTGTGCCGGCTGGGTAGTCGAACAGAGAAAATTAAAACCTCATCAAAGTTTAATCGTTATCGTGATTTTATAAAATTTGAGACCCCAAGAGGTCATCAATCGACGAAATTGAACTCGTCATAATATCATTCAGCCAACTTCTCAGTAAACAGTACTGTAGGCGTTTGTAGAAAAAGGAGATTTAAATTGATTGGTAAGAATATAAATCTATCGTGACCAGAGAAATATGCCCAAACATGAAGGGCAATATGGAAACATGTCATTTTGAGATAATACAATTTTTTTGTTTTTTGGCCAGAATTTTTGGAGGCCCTAATCAAAAAATCTGACTCTTTTAATTTCTGGTTAATTTGTTCTAGTAGGTATCCCATGAAAAATATGCAAAAATATCAACCGTAGCCTTAGAAATAGAACCAAACGAAAAGGTATTACTTTCGAAACAAGGGATTGTGAGATATGACTATTTTTGTGGGTTTATGGGCAAAAATGGCCAAATTACATCCAAAATGTTTTTTCCATGATTGTGACAAAAATACACTAAAAATCAGCCCCCGGGACGAATCAAAGCTAAGCTCTATCGCCTTTGGATCACATTTCAATTTTTGGACCAAACTTTTGCTCAGAAGCCTCACATAGGCCGACTTATAGTTATACAAAAACCATGTTTTAAAATTACCAGGCCTAGACCCCCTACTAAAACATCCCCCTACAAAAACAACAAAATTAGAACGGGCATTGGAGCAAGGTTCTGTCACTTTAATAGAATGGTTGGGGGGGCAGAGAGATTTAATAACCAGTTGATGCAAGCTCAATTTATGGAAAAAAGTTGGGTCCTAGTTTGGGCAAAAAATCAACCAGATTAATCCCAAAATTTTGCTCCAATGATGCCATAATTATGCAACAGCATAGAGGAATATTTTTAGGAGAAATCGCAGATAAAATAACCCACATCCCGATATGAAATAACTCACCTTCCGATAAAGCAGCTGCTTGTGACACGTAGAGAGAAGCAAGGAACGCACTGAAACATGAAATCGTAAGTATCTTATGAAAAAATATCATCTGATTGATGAATCAAATTGAAAACAAATTTGAATTACCAACCAGCACAATTGGTTGATAATATGAGTATTGCTCATTTCTAAAACCAGGCGAAAAGTCCAAATCATGATTATTTGAAGGGTCATTACGTATGTACTATGTAGGTGTACATGGATCGATCGAATGGAGATCAATGCGGGTTAAGACGCACAATTTACTGCTAGCGCTACATTGTGCGTCTTTATCGATCACTCATTCGATCGATCCATGTGCACATTTTTGCGTTACCGAAGGACCATCGACTTTCAAGCGAATATGAAACAAAATCAGTTCGCTGAAAATTCAATCATCCTTCCTACTCTTTAATTTCACCAGAAGTAAAACTCACAAGAGCATGGAGATAACTTCTACTCTGGAGAACATGGCTGGATACTTGTGTCGTTGACAGCGGGTGTTTGTCTGTAAGATAACTAATAAATTTCAAAACTGATCATCCGTCTGAAGCCAATTCTATATAAACACCCTGGTGGGGAGTGCGCGTCACCTCACGCGTGACCTCTAACGCACTCCCACGTGACCGCTGCTAGGCAACACGTGCTCCGATTATTCGGTCACGTGCGTTGATTAAACCGTCACGTGGGGCGGTTTATTGCACACCCATATGCGGGGAGGATACATGTTTGCAGGAAGAGTAGCAGCAGGAGGAGGGAGCTGTCTAATGTACGTCACTGCGAGGATATGATGATGACCGGGTCACAATAACTCAGGGAGAACAGGTGTCTTTGTGACAAGGAAAGGAGGAGGAGGAGGAGGAGGGGAGGGGACACAATGAAACATCCTCCAAATGACTTGGCTCACACCCTTGCCATCCTAGAAAGGGAACATAATATGTTACATCTTTTGACGCAATAAATATGTAGCAATGTTTACATATTTGTCAATGGGGAATATAATACACAAAAGAAAATGGAAACTTTAAATGATGGTCAATCGGCTGAAATCGGCCGTGAAAATGGTCTGAAAAGACCCTATTTTCTATAGAATGTTCCTAATCGGGAGTCAGGAGAGACGGTCAATTGTTTAAAGGAGCCCGATTACGTACAAAGATCAGCACCAAAGTTTACGCATGAACAATCAAAAAGAAGGGTGTGTGAATAATTGAAGACTGGCAAAGCTAATAGGGCGGCTTATAAAATAAACCGCCCCATGGCTTGTAATAAATGGCTAGTCTTCAATTATTTACCCACCCCTCTTTTTGATTGTTCATACGTAAACTTTGGTGCATATTATGTTTGCCCAAAAGAAATCGACAGGTCACGGAATCCGGAGAGATCAAATGATACACAAGCTATGTAATAATAGAAGAATTATTTGGGATTAATTATTGTATGGTAATAACAAAAATATGAAAATAAACAATATAATAGCTTGCTCCAATGTTTATAAATTAGCACCACCTATGAGAAACCAACGCAAGAGAATTTAGAAGGTTCGAGTTATCACCAAATAGCTAGAGATATAGCCAACTGGTGACACTGAACCGTCTATTCCTCTTGCGTGGGGTATATCAATTATATCACTGCCAATTACCACTGCCGATTAACACCCCTGATTACCACTGCCAATTGCGAATGCCTAGTTTTAGAAATTGCATCAACTATATCATTTCCATTTTCACGATTCAAGCAAAGTAACGAGCAAAAAATTGCATTTTCTATAAAAGGGTATTCCATAACCAGGCTGTGGTCAAAACCAGACTCGCTGTTCAAAAAATTGGCTGGCTAAAAATAGGGCAAGTGATTATAATATCAATAAATGTGCAATGAGCAAAATATATCTAAAACCATAATAATGCAATCTTAAATTATTAATTTCACCATGAATCATTACTTCATATTATTAACAGAAAACTAAATCAAATTTTGTACCATTTTTGTAACTTATTTGCAAATTTTACTAGAATTTGAAAGCTGTGCACAAAGAACGGTAAAATTAAAAAGGCATCACAAACATTGGCTTTAAACCGTTTATTTTACGAGATCAACTTCTAGACTCAAAGCACGTAACTTTTTACTAAACCATACTCTAACTTAGAAAGATGGACCTAATAATATATCATAGATATCATAATTTGCATATTTTAAAATCGTAAAAATTATTGCCAGAGATCATTACATTTCAATATATCAACTAAAATTTCAAGCAGTATCACAAATTTCTTCAAAATGGCATGCTAAAAATCGGGTATAAAGCGAAATGGTGTCGTTATTTTATCAAAAAGTGATTTCAAAGCAGGGATCAATGAACATCCAATAATTTTTAAGGGATATAAATTGATAATATTTTAAATAATGAACAATGACGATGATAAATGCTGGGAATGAATGTAAAGTAACGGAAAAATGGTGACATGAATGACAGAATGTATACATTGACAGAAAGAGGAAAATGATTTTTACAAGTTTACAGCAGTCACTGCTTAAACAAAAAGGATCGTTTCATAAGATTAAAATCTTTAATGAGGCCATACGACACAGCACGTCACTTAAAACATTACTGCTATGTGTGCTCATCAGTTTGAAGCGAAGGTAGGAAAAAAGTTGTAAAAACTCTGAATAATGATCCAAAAATTTTCAACTGGATTTGTTGCAGTCTCCACATCCCGAGGTAGAAAAAAGTTTTTCTAGATGTAAAAATTATCAATGCTCGGACCTCAGTAGGCCCTTTTTACTGCCCTATTGACGAGTTGCGTTTGACTGATGAGCACACATGTACAGGTTACACATAACATAGACTGGAGATCAGATTTTGCAGATATATCCATGAAATAAGAACACAAGACTGTCCAAGTAACTAAGCCATTTTCCATGTAATATCTGGATGTGTGAATGCGAAGGACAAATCCAGGCGGATGGTAGCTAATTATCAACCTATCCTCGGCCTTATTTTTAACGCTTTACCGAGATCTCGGTCACAAAACCTGGCTCGACTACTTGGACGGTTCTACAAAAATCATTTCAATGTTAAGCAGCACGGATTCTTTATTTATAAAAACCGAAAGTCCGAAAACAACACGCGTTTCAGCTGAACGGGCGAGATATCGAATAATTATATGTATAAACTCAAAAGCGGCATAATTATTTTTTCGTCATAATCTCAATGCGAATTAAACATAACAATCCTATAGCTAAACGAAATGCGTGTTTCACAAAAGCTTGAACGGCCGGCGTGTGTCCCCGTTGGCATCAGTAGCGTATTGGCTTGCCCGAACTCGACGACAAATTGACCAATCAGCGCGTGTGATATTTGATAACGATCAATTCACACACTGATTGGTTGATGTCAAACAGACCTGTGAAGGACAAGCTAATACATCACCGACAATTATCACAAACAACAGCACACAAACCTACAGATACGATTCTGCTGAGGGAATTCACCACCGAACCTAGCACCAAATATAATGACTATTTCCTGAGCCATGATAAACCGCTTCTATTTCAATGTCAATATGATGATGTATATATCAATCAAATCCTCTTTGATTTTCGCATACATATCTGTGTAGGGATATAGGCATTGTGGTGGGTTTGGGACTGAAGCTTTAAAATAATTCCATATCCTGATGGTTCCACAAATCACAAGATACATTGAAAGGCAATGTTAAATTCTAGAATATCCATAAGATACCGGGACTTAGGGAGGAGCTGGTCATTGCTTGTCATCCCCACCACCTATCTTGAGGAATGCGAGTTGTTCCTCAGCTAGACCTCCCAGAACAGAGTTCTTGAGGGAGGACACGGTGGGGGAGGTCAGCATCATCTCCTGGGAGTTCCTGAGGGGTGAGTTTTAGATGGGGTGAGGGGGGAGAGGGGGAGTTTAGGTGGAAGAGGGGAGAATTGGAGAGGAACAGGGTTGGGTACGAACCATGGAAAATAGGTTACACTAATACTTTTGTTGTAACCCTATTCCTTACTTATCATGTAGTCATTCTTATGAATAACATTTACTGAAGTGTAATTGAAATTTTCACTCACGCTCCATCCGATTCGTCCTGCAGGAACTCCTTGTCAGAAGGTTCTCGGATCGGTATCGGGCCCAAGTCACGTGACGCTATACTGTCGCGTGAGAACTCACGCGTGAGCAGCGACTCTCCACCAATAGAAACAGGCGGTTCCCGGAATGAGGAGTCACGTGACAACATATCACGCGCTGATAGGTCTCGTGTGGATAAATCACGCGTCGATAGATCACGCGTAGAAATGTCACGTGAGGATAAATCACGCGTAGATAAGTCGCGTGGTGAGTCACGCGGTTTGTACCGGAAGTTTTGGAGATCGGTGACGGAGCTGGAGGCTCGTTCTACTTTCCCAACGGAGTCCAACCCTGAAACATTGCGTGAATTTGTCTGTTTGGACCTTAAAACATAAAATCAGTCATAGAAATTTTAGGGATAAGGGTAAATTTTTCCTCCTAAAACATCCGTACTATCCTAGATCACTTCTAGTTCTACATTAATCAACTCGATCAGTGAATTTAAATAACAAAGAACACATCATTGGCACCAGCAATACATTTGATCAGACAATAGCATTTGAAGTGATTAGCACTTGAACTGACTATCAGCAATAGCATTTCATGCGACTACTTGAATTGATATCGTTTTCATTTATCACAGCTGAAGAAATCGCGCAAAGAGAAGCCACACCGACCTGATTCATTGGATCGGGCGGACAGCGGTAGCTTGCTGTAACTAGTACCTGCGGTCATGGACCGACGGAGAGAGGGGTCTTGCTGGGCCTGATGGGGAAATATTATACACAAATATTACAGAAGTATTACACAAAAAATAAATACTAGCTGGGCCTGGTGGAGAAAGTGAGTTGTTTTCTTAAAGAAAAGATCCTCTGAATCTTTCCCTGGAGTCGGAGAATCAGAATTGGGGAAGGAGGCTAAGTGCTTACTTTTGATTGATAATCAATGTTGCGCGGCGTAAGCCAGGTCGTTGCGCGGCGTAAGCCAGGTCATTGCACGGCGTAAACTAGGTTTTTGCGCGGCATAAACGATATCAGAACACCACGGTAATTACCTGAGGAATATCTTGGAGTATCCTGTTCCCATCGTAAGGTCCCATGTGTGAGATGTGGTTAAACTGACTTGGCTGCGAGATCTCGGACTTATCCAACCTGAGAAGTGCGCAAATTACCAGGGATTCCAACTTAACCAGGGAGAATACCCGGGTTAAGTTGGAACAATAAAAGGGTTAAGTTGGACCAATACCCGGGTTTCGTTGGACCAATAACAGGGTTTATTGTTGGAAGGGTACCAGGATCTAGTTCAGCTGGTAGCATAATTGTCCGCTATAAAAATCGTATGTAGATTTGTATACCTGGCTCTGAGGGGTGCCGCTTGTTTGATGCTGAACAATCTGCTCTGTCTGTTGGACGACTTGGAGGCTGCAGCTTTCTGAAATACCATGCGGAATTCGTAAAAAGCTTGATAATACAAACTTATTAAAAAACGTAAATCTTCTGCATAGTGCATTACAGAATTTGGTCTGGCTTGAGTAAATGTTTACGACTTCACAGTTCACAGACACCTCTGCAGTCAAATTGTGCTATTCGGGTTCATTCTTTTTGACCAGATATACCATTCTTCAGCCACAATGCCACAATGAACAATTCCAGAATGAAGGAACTAGCAAAACCTCAGGTATCTATATTAAAACCATGAATAACGAATAACAAACTCACACTCTTGACCGCCACATTTTCACGGCGTCTATAGCCGCTCAGTACCAACGGTAGTTCTTGCTCCTCCAGTCGAACATCCCTGAAAAGGTGATGTTTTGAAATGAGGCAGTAATTTTATAAATTTTATTTTTCCCATACCTCACATCTAGCTCGGATCTTTTTGGTGAAAAGGGTTCATCATTCATTTCATAGTTATGCTATTTTAGGGTCTGCCTCATGATAAACTCTTTGATAAACCCTGGATTCATGTAAGGGCTTTGGAAGCATCGAACTAAAACCAACTTAACAAATTGGTTTAGATAAATACTACCAGATTGTTTCATGGTTCAGTGAACCTCATTATCATGTCAAGTTCATGACACAGTATTCACCAACCCATTTAAACTTGTCAGTTTAGGGAGCAATATTGTCATTTACTCATTCTTAGTTCAGTAAGGTTCCGGATCAAAGACCGTGTTTACAGCACTTACATCTGCCATTAACTGGAAAACAGATGGTGCAACAACTATAAGACACACATCTTACTAACTGCTATTGACATGTCCTATTGGCTTCCCAATAGGACGTTCTGGATGTTACTATTACTACTGCCGATGTTACATACAAGATGTAGATTGAAGAATTTCATGTCATGATCTTTGGAATTTCGGAGCGTAACGAACTGCCGAACCCGGCCGAATACAATATAGATAGAAGGCTAGTTTCTGTGCAAAATCTTTTAGGAAATTCAATTTTGAGAATTTAAAAAGGATTTTATAACAGTTTTTATGAAACCCTGTTTATCTGTTTATGAAGAAGAGACGATATCATCTAGAACTAAAATGATTGAAGGTGACGTCACTATCATGATTTTGGTTGAGGTGCAGTTGTAAACATCGGGATTTAGGATACCGTTCAGATACTTGCCAGGCCCTATCATCTGTTTCGGTAACCTAGACAATTGCAGACTGTGGCATTATACGATATTATTATCACGTGACCATGGTAACTGGTATCACGTGACCATGGTAACTGGTGTCACGTGACCATGGTAACTGGTGTCACGTGGTACTTGAGTAAAGTCACGTGACTTTGATAACAAATACCACTTGACATATCCCACCGGCTGCCAGAAAAAACAAGATGACTACTGCCCATATTGTAGCACGGGACCAGGAATGGGGACGGATAGTCCCAAGATAGGTAGCTAGTATGCCAAACACACTCGAAAAAGGGCGATTCGAGGCCATTAATTTACAATTATAATCTATGATAATGACGTCACTCATAACTGCAAATTTGTCGTGGGTAGACTATGGTCCACATGATATGTCAGATATATCTTACCAAAACAGGTGCAGGGGCTATTGTAATAGATGTGGGTAAGTGTATGTCTGTTATGAATTACAATCCAAGGGAGGGGTAGGGAACTTCTAACATTTGATAAAGGAGCACGAGCGTATTGTTGAATGTTTGATAAAGGAGTATCAGACGGGATTAACAGTTTTAAAGAGTATCTTATAATTATTATTCACATAATAAAAGGGTTTTGACTAGACTAGACCCAATTACCGCACTTATCACGTGGCAGGTAGACCGTAGACGCGTGCAGTCTGCATAACTTTCTAGTTAAGTTCAAGGCTGCTTGATACACCTGTATTCCATAGAAAGATAAAATCACAATATTTGGGTGATGGTGTAAACAGTAAACTGCTGAGTGCTGATCATTAGTACGGTTTATGACAGGGTGTTTATCACAAGGTGTTTATCATTCCTTCTACTGATCATGAGTATTATGTGACACACATCAAGCAGCCTTGGATCATCGCAGTCGTCTAATAAGCGCTGGAGATGTGGGAGACAGACCTACGCTGACCTAGGCAAGTGTCATGCTCCTGCAAAGAAATAGCCCAGTTTCTTCAGGCCTAAAAACACCCATCTCTTCAAACATGCCATTAGACAATTAACCCTAGATTTTCCCTGGGAGGGGGGGGGGCATTTTAAAACAAAGGGGGGGGGGGGGGGCCATGTATTCCCATATCTTGAAACCCCAAGACTTACCTCCAGT
Organism: Beroe forskalii; assembly: GCA_011033025.1. NCBI lineage: Eukaryota > Metazoa > Ctenophora > Nuda > Beroida > Beroidae > Beroe > Beroe forskalii. The sequence goes on along the minus strand of WFMF01000119.1, from coordinate 313,530 downwards.
AAAGGAGACAACTCTGCCCCTCGAAGAGACAGAGTGAGAGAGTTCCTGCCAGATTGAACCCGGCTTGAGTTTGGAGCGGGAGGGTTTGTAGCCAGTCCGTCGTCCTGAGAAAGAGTGGTGTCAGGGATTGGAGTAAAGAGTGGTGTCAGAGAGTGGTGTCAGAGAGTGGTGTCAGGGATTGGTGTCACGGAGAGTGGTGTCAGGGAGTGATGTCAGAGAGTGGTGTCAGGGAATATTACCAAGAAGTGGTGTCAGGTAGTGGTGTCAGGGAGTGATGTCAGAGAGTGGTGTCAGGGAATAGTACCAAGAAGTGATGTCAGAGAGTGGTGTCAGGGAATAGTACCAAGAAGTGGTGTCAGGTAGTGGTGTCAGGGAGTGATGTCAGAGAGTGGTGTCAGGGAATAGCACCAAGAAGTGGTGTCAGGTTGTGGAGTAAAGAGTGGTGTCAGAGAGTGATGTCAGGGATTGGTTTCAGGTAGTAGTGTCAGGAAAAGTATCAAGGAGTAGAGTGGTGTCAGGAAGTAGTGTCAGGAAAAGTATCAAGGAGTAGAGTGGTGTCAGAGATTGGTGTCGGGTAGTAGTGTCAGGAAAAGTATTGAAAGGAGTAGAGTGGTGTCAGGGATTGGTGTCAGGTAGTAGTACCAGGAAAAGTATTAAGGTGTAGAGTGATGTCAAGGAGTGATGTCAACGGAATGGCATCTAACACAAGAAGTTCCCGACTCAGCTACCCACCTGACATCGTAGATATCTACGCAGTGTTGGCAGTATGATATCAGGTAGGGTTGCGTGTACGCCACTTTGTTCGGCGGCGAACTCCACATGATTTCCTGCTTCCGAGACCGTTGTCCGGAGCCCAACACGTAGATTCCCAGCACTGTAATAGTACACAATACAATTCATAGTACACAATACATTATACAATACAATACATTGTACAATAACACAGTTGTCGTGAGTTCGAGAATCTTTCAGAAATTTCCGAGTCGAGCGGAGCTATGAGAGCTTCTTTAAACAACTCACTGTTGAAGCAGAGGAGGTATTCCCGTTTGTACTCCACCTCAATGCACGCCAGAGCGTTGAGCGGATTGAGTTTGATGAAGGAGAGCGTTATGTCTTCCTGGTCAGGGAGCAGGGTTGGTGCGAGCGTGGGGTCCTGCAAATGATCGAGTATTATAAAGAGATTATGGAGGTTAATATGATCGAATATTATGAAGGTAAATAAGATCGAATATCATGAAGGAGAAGCGCGAGAAAGCGCGCGAAATTTGTGGAATCTGCAAAGCTGCGCAATCGTACCGTACCTAGAAACGTACCGAACCTGCCTAAAAGTCAGCACTCTGCACTGTGACACTGTACCCGATAATGGAAACAAACACGAATTGTACCCAGCACGGTTGCTCATTTTAAATTTGAAGGCATGAGTGAAATAATGCGAAAGTTATAAAGTAGTGAGAAAACTTATGCAAATACTATTATGAATTTAAATCTAACTAATTGGAATCTCTGAGACAAGCGATGATTCACAATTCATCACTGCTCAAAAACTACAGCAAACAGCAAGCTGCCAGATACTGACTATTCAGTCCTTCAACGAACTAGGTCTCTGATTGAGTCCTTATTTAAAGAATCTGAAAGGCCCTCAAATTAGATAATTTGAACTTTGAAGTAGTATTTTAAAGTTCAAAAATCTACTAAAATCACAATGATTAAATTTAAGAGAAACATCACAAAGCAGGGCAATCCGTCAGTACAATCTTTGTTTCTGTCACCTTGTTTCCAGCTATTCTCCCCCGTGATATTTGACCTATTCACTGCCACCTTCTCCCCACCAGGACTACAGGTACTGTTCTCTGTAGACACACAGAAAACATCACACCTCTCTCCGTAGTAACCCTCGGCACATCTCTCACACTCATCTCCCTCCCAGTTCCCACTACAAATCTTCGATCCGTCATCATCTGAGCAGACAATCCGTTCCAACAACACCTTACACTCTGTAACGCATTCCGGATACATCATTCTATGACAAGTGTGACAAATCTCTCCGGATAGGGCATGGGAACAGAAATCACAATCGTCCACAGATACCCCCAAAATACCCTCGTGACAAAATTTCAGTCCTTCCTGAGAACAGTATCGCTTCTCCACGGGTTTACATTCGTACCTACACTCCCCACGAGGATAGTGGTTTTCTAGACAGACACCACAGGTCTCCCCGGTCCTGTTTCCAACACATACCATTTCCCCGGTGGAACTGTTGCAGGTGTGAAAACCTTCTGGGGGCAAACAGAACTTGTCACAGTTTTTGGTATAGTAGTTTTCTGGGCAAAGGTTGCATCCCGGACCGTAAAATTGGTTTATGCAGACCAATCGGATCTGAACTTTAAGGGTGGAATTGCCTAAGAGGTGCGTTTTTTCCACCCAATTTTCACTGCCTTCCATTTCATATAAATCTGAAAAAAACTGAAAATCACTATAAACCCCCTTTAAAGTGAAAGGACCATAATATACATCAAAGTAAAGGGCCACAGAGGCATTATCTTTAAAGGCAAATTCAATGACTAAAGATGAGTAAGATAGTTTTACACCGTTTTTGCCACCTGAAGGAGCCACTTCTTCCATTGACGACCCTACTTGAATCTGCTGACGCAGCACGGCAACATCAGTTTGGAACAATTCACAACCAAATTCAGTGGCTTTGGAAGGGACACATCTTGTGGGGGAGTAAAATTCAATGAATTTAATAGTGACATTTCCTTCTTCTTCCGTGTGATCCTGTAAAGTTATGTTCATTCAACTTTTTTTTTCTTTTTAAAAAAAAAGTAATATCAATAAAATATCATCTTAACAATCTAAAATGTCAGTATAGTAATATCTCCACTCTCCGTATGACGTGTGGTCTGAGGGAGGTGAAGTCTTATCATAAATTCTAAACTTACAATTTCATACAAAGTATGTTCATTCATATGATGATTACGAGCTTTTCAAATCATTCAGACGCAAATTATAAAGACCTATGATCACCTACCACTGATAGCATGAGAATTGTTATTAGAATACGGCTTTTGACATTCATTGTGCTGAAAATAACAGGAAATGATGAAATTGTTAAAATATCGTTCCTGGAAATGGGCTACTGAACAGTAAATTATGATCAATCTCACACCAATGATAAACAGGTTCTAAGGAAACGGAATATTTATATGACATAACCGGTTATGTCAAATAATCAATGGTTTTAAGACGGGTTTGCCGTTGGCGTAGTGTTGTCTGGAATCAGGCAAACGACAAATACATAATATGGATGTAACGTGTCAAAATCATAAGACTACTTATTCCAGGGATCATATTAAAGGTAACTCAACTCGATGACCAAACCGCAGAACACTGGCAATTATCGACAATCGACAAGTACAAAATTATAACTTAATGAATAATTGACTAAGTTAACTTGTTTTTATTTGTGTCGCATAAACTCATCATGGTCGATTAAGAGTAAACAAAAACCCTAATATATGATTTGATAGTTCCCATTGTATTATAACGTCAGTCTTGCCTGCTCATCATAATTACTTAAAATTCGCAGAATTGACTATTCACCAGAATTTCTCCAAAACGATTCAATCAAGTGAGATTTCATAGAGAAAAACGCTATTCTACTGAGATAATGAGAAATTGGCTTGGCACGATTGAAATCTGCCATTTTAAGTTAAGCAATATCTGGTCGTGTAACACGAATCGTCACTGAAGTATCTGTCATTCAGACAGGCAAACCTTCTTTTCTCCCTTTCTCTTAAAATTCATCCTCCCTGACCAAACAGACACCACAGAATCAGCCGACATAATATAAAACGCATCAGAATTAATTTTATATATTTCCAACACTGCAAGATTACTATACACACTATACACACACATCATAAAACGCATCAATTGTAAACTTTGAAGGGTATGATTCAGTAATTAAGGCCCGCTAAGTTTATCGTAGCCTTTTCGTGAAGTTACCTTGAAATATGAATTTTGACGCGCGCAGCATGTTTTTTTTGTGTTTGTTTACATTATCGGGTACTCATTGGAGGGCGCCTTGGACACTGTCTGAACTGTGCAGGGGTCAATTGGGAGTTAATTCCAAAGGAATGGTGTTATTCCGGCAGCGTATTAACTCATATAGGATTCCAGAATTGTCAAGACACTGACCAATATGCACGCGAGTAGGTCAACTTGCCTAACAGTAACATTTACCGATCAGGGCGCGAGTTAACACCAAACTTGCCTGACATTGACCAATCAGCACGAGAGTTGACATAAAACTTGCCTGACATTGACCAATCAGCACGCGATTCGATGATCAATTGCCTGACATTAACCAATCAGAACACGAATGGACGGTCAACTTGCTGACATTGACCAGCCAGAACAATCAACTTGCCTGACATAAACCAATCAGAACGCAAGTTAGCACCCAAATGGCCTGACATTGACCAATCGAGAACAATCGAACTTGCCTGCAAATCGAAGAGGGAGAAGCCACTGGTGAAGCCACAGCATAGCGTGGTAGAGAAGTTAGCAATCCACTGACAGGTGTTAGGCAGCTCGTACTCCCGGATCTTACGATGCCCGTATATCTGAGTAAACGAAGAATAGAGTACAGGGTTGGTAATAAGTCGGCACCCCCCCCCCCTCTGCAGCCAAAACCATAGAAGTTGACAACAAATCCTTTGGCACAGTTTTAGATTGATCTATTGCGAATTTGAGTGATGAAAATCAATCTCTGAATGCGGAATATTTTATGAAGGAGCAATTTGGAACTTACCCAGCAATTATATAATCAGTTATGCCATTAAATGGGGGACGGGGGTGTTAAGGGTTGAAATGGGCTTATGGGTGGTGATGGGTTGATCTTGCGGTACCCGTATATCTGAGTAAACGATAAAGTGTAATCAGTAGAGGAGGGTTGAAATGGGTTGAAATGAGAGACGAGGGTATAAATTGGTTGAGGGTTGAAATGAGGGTTGGCAGTAAGGGATAAGGAGAGAGAGGATTGAAGGTGCAAGAGCACGATGTTACGGTAAACCAATCGTAATCAACTTCAAAGTCAACAAATAAAAACACAGATCTAGCTCACCCCTTTGATTTTCGGGAACTCGTAGATGATGACTCTCCTCTTGTTAGCCACACAGAGCAAGGAATGTCCACCCGCCCGAGTACACCCGGTGTGGAACATGTGTACACCTGAAATGTACATTGTACATTATGCATTGTACATTGTACAATTAAACATACATTCTAGCTATTGCGCAAAACAGGCGTGGAATATGAAGCAATGACCAATTGCCAGACGCTGGGCGACGCTGGGCGCGCCCTCAACTGAAAAAGCATCCAGTGCGCCGTAAACGTAGATTTCACATACATACAAACTAAACAGATGCATTTTTGTGTGCTTAGAAAACCTTTCCCAATTTGTGTCAAATGGCGTATTGCAATGTTTTCCAAAATCAAACCTTTTGATTCGGGTATTTTGATAATGTCCGCCCCGTCATTGGGCTCGGATATGGCAGATCTGGGGAGATGCTTTATCATTGGTTGTCGCCCTGAAGAGAAATATTGATTAAATTATTAGCTTACCCACAGGTCCACTTGACATTGGCCAATCAGCGCGCGAGTTGACCAAAAACTCCCGCGCTGATTGGTCAGTGACTTTGGGATCGGTTATAATGAGAGGTTACGTATTTTCATGATTCAACAAAAAATGACTATTTGATGAAAAGAAAACGCCCCTCTTCTGAGCGGAATGACGGGATGTTTCATTTCATTTCGTAACATGAAATTTAAATGAATTCAAGAATAGCCCATGGTAATGGTTGAAAAACAAACGTCACTCCTTTTTAATTTTCTTATATTGAGGGTGTGGAGCTATCTTTTTCAGAACTGATTACCCAGCGTCATCATACGTCACAGACAAAAACAGGAGGCTCTGGCTAACGTCATTTTCATGATTTAAAACGGGCAATTGAGGACGCTAATCGCTCTTACGGTCTATTTTGGGTCTATTTTTCACGTTCGCAAGAACTAATTGAGCTAATTAAAATGTGTAATTAACATACCTGACATGATTACCAAAAGTTCGTCGTTCTCGACCAAGTCAACCCGTACAACCTTCCTGAAAAATGTATCAGACTCAGCAAAATGGTAACAGTCCCCATATAAACAAGAACAAATGTAATTGCTCTTTTCATGACACCTAGTGGAAATTTCTACTTTCAAGTATAAACCCAATTACAATTCTATGATTTATTCACGATTTCTTGGAGTTTATCCTAGCAAAGTAGGTATATAATATCTTGCCTCCAAGCATATTTCCTCTTAGATGGGAATCAGCCTTTGTTCACAACGCCAAAGTTACCGAGTATAAAGTATATGCTAATGCACTGTTCACACAAATTCTCCGAGTAAGGACTGTGTGGTAGATGTGAGAGGTGATTTACACATGGGTGTTCAAATGAGAGCAAGATACATGAGCAAAAAAGTTTCCATCGAGGCCAGGAATACACATTCAATGCCTACTCAGTTGCAGCATTTTAGTGAATATAATTCAGTTTTTTTCTCCGGATTCTCGCCACATATTTCCTACCATTACCATGTAATACGTTCATTTCAACTTGCATCATTCTGCGCCATATCATCATCCGATTTTTTTGAAACATTTGAGAAAGATTGCGAAAAACGCATCATCGTTTGATATTAAAAAGTCACGTGCCATATCATTAATAATAGAGCCTCTGCTGTAAATGACATTGCCGAGACTTCCCTCAAACACCAATCAGAAGCCCGGATTCGGGACTGTTCTAGCCAATCAGCGACTGGGAAATCAGATCACGTGACCTCAGAGGGAAATAGGGCCCGGGCAGGTAATAGACAGTTTCGAGTGATGTAACCACTATGCTTTGGAAGGGTAAAATGCTGAAATAATAAGTAAAACCACCTGTTTTTCATCCAAAGCATGCAATATTATGATGGAAAGTACCGTCATTCTTTTGGTAATCGTGAAGGGAAAATACAATACCCGGCTTGGACCGTATATCCCGTGTCATAGAGAGATTTCACAGGATATCCAATACATTTCTTAATCTGCAATGCAATCAAGGCATCCCCGAGGAGGCCTCTTTCATCCAATGAAACACGACCTTGTTGATGAATGAATTTTTGCCCGAGTAGATTCGCTGAACGGCAAATACAGATCACAGAACAGTTGTGCTTCTAGGCATGTGATTTTAGGGGAAATTGACGTTTTCACAGAGTGGTTTACAATACAGCGATGGAGATTGGAGCGTGCTATGTGTTTTGCATATTGGTATGGCACGCGGTTACATGATTGCGATGAAAGAATTGTCCAGTGTGGTTCAGGATGATAAAATATACGTCTGGTTGTGGTTAACAATGCGACTAGATACCATCTGGTTACAATGATGAGTACTGATTTGATAAAAACCACAAGGAAATAGCTCCTATTGGATAATGATATGAGTCACGAGCACAATCTATTGAAAGAACGCATTGTGGTTTTTGCGTGATCAACTCAGGTAAGAACAACGACAAAAAGGTTGTCTAGCGCAGTGTCTGTATCGCACATGTTTCTAAATGGAAAAGTATGGCTCAAATTATGGATAACCTAACGTTACTGAACATTATTCATTCTCTGGTATCACTTCATTCCAATATTTTTGCTCTATTCACCCCCACCCCCATCCTTTTTATTTATTTCCATTCCCTAACTATACCTCACTCTACCCCTTCCACACTCATTTCCATCCCCTCCAATAACTCATTTCTATCCCTCCTATAACTCACTTCAAATCCAGGGACTTCTCGACGCTGTTATCGTTGAGGTTGACAGTGTAGAGCCCATCCTCAGTCCCCAGAAGGAGTCTGCCCTGGTCCAAAACTGTGGCGCACAGAACTGTCTTCAGTAACGCGAACTGAAAGGGAAAAAATAGAAAGTCTTCAGCAATGCGAACTGAAGGGGGAAAATATAAAGTCTTGATTTAGGTGACCAAAAAAGTGAAATTGAATAGCAGCGAGTCAGCCTTTTTTCCCAAAAAACCAAAACAAAAATATCAATCAAAATTATAGTTTCCCTGTCCTAAGTACCTGATTAGAGTTGTAGAGCATGACGGGTTTAAAGACGAGCGGATCACACTTGGTTACCCTGTTCTTGATATCGTTAATAGTACCCACCCACCGACTCTTTTCTTCCTCGTCTTGACACATCAGGAGAATCTGAAAACAAGGTTACGAGTTCATGAGATTGAAGTTTAAAGGATATAACTGTTACGAAAGAGTTGTAATCAGAAGCTTTCGAAAATCTTTTGATTATCGTCTTAATACGACACTTCGAAGAAGGGTTTTCATTCAAAGGATTTAAATTGAAGAATTCGGGGTAAGCGCAGATAAAATTGTTTGAAAATAATTCACATGAAAAAGTCGTGTTGGTATATTCAAAGTTCACTCAACCCAACTTAAAAACTGTAACACTCACGGAGAAGAGTTTATTGGGGTCGGTTAGCTGGGAGTGAGAAACTTTGAAAATAAGCGGGATGTTGTTGGGGGAGGCATGGATGACATCTGCTGCCAGCACAGTCTGACACTCAAACCCGGGGTCTCTGGGAGAGGGAGGGGTTAAAATCTAGGCGAATTTATTCCAAATTTAAAATTAAATTCTTAATTCTGCAAAGGCAAGAACCAACAGGAATTGTAGCTGCGCCTGTCTGAATGCTGCCTTGATACTGAGATTAAGTATACAGGGTCTCTGGGGATAAAGGGATTAAATCTAGGCGCATTTATTCCAAATGAAATTGGAAATTCTGTGAAAGCAATAACCCAAGGGAATAATAGCTACCTGAGTGTTGTCTTGATACTGGGGTTTCATTATGTAGGTTACTTCAGTTTTTGGCACAAAACCTGATATTTAGCACATATTTTGGCACAGCACCTGATATTTAGCACATATTTTGGCACAGTACCTGATATTTAGCACATATTTTGGCACAGTATTTGGCTGATCTCTCCGCTCAGGATCTTCATCGTAGAACAAGAGTTTGTAGGAACACAGAATAACGTAGTGTTTCACCCAACCCTTCTTGATGCCACCCGCTCGGGGTACCTGAAAGGAAGTACATTGTCAAATTTCTACCAACTTTTCCTCCCCCAAAAAAAGTGCTCACCAGAACAGACAACAATGAAACTGGTGGCAAGAACCTTGTGCTGACAACACTCAGACTGGTGTCAAGCATTGTGACCCCAGTGAGAAAAGATTACAATAATGAATAGGTACAATGAAAGTGAGGGGTGAAACGCTCGGAATGATGAACTGATGAAATGTCAATTAAAATTGATTGAAATGTGTGGTGAAAAATCTTTGTTTCCTTCAAGTTTTCAATTATCATCGCAGGTGAAAATTGTGTATTCTGTACAGATCTTTTAATTCCGATACACTCACCCCATATTTTATTCAAATAGTGTGAAATGATAACTTCATACCTCCCATACCTTGATCCAGCCTTCCAGGGCAGTCCCTTGTCCGGATGTGTCCACTCGGTGCGGGAAATCCGGAGCCAGAGTTCCGGGGCAGGTGTAGAGGGCACGTTCAGAGCACACCTGGTGACAGGCACCCTTGACAAACTGAAATGTAGTGGTGTTAGTTAAATACAAATCGCACATTAAATTCTTCACTTACAGAATAAAACCGAATTTTTCCGCCAAAAACTCACGGACAGATTTTTGACAGATCAAATTCCGACAGACAGATTGGGACAGATGCTCACCATCGCATAGCATGCCTTGTCGTACCACCCCGTACAGCACAGCCGTACAGTAGATACACTTCGTCAGGGATCCGAAGGTTCGCATCACGAACTTGTGAGCGATCTTCTCGCCATCCTCCTGTGAAAAGCCCGAAATAACCAATTTTATAGCAAACAAAAATGTTTCTATCCATCAAAGAAATCTATGAATCGTAAATAACACGAGGGGAAAGTAGCTGTAATTGGAGGAAATCACAAGTTTATTCCTTTGATTGTCAAATGTTCTGGTTTTGTGAGAATTTGTGAAGACTTACCCTGTTATGTAGTGCTCGAGGTGATCCACTCGGTAACTGAAGGGAAATTGGGAGTGTTAGTAAAAATTCAAATTCTGAACCCTTCAATTAAATGCCATATATGGTATTTGACCTTAGAAAAAATGGCAACAGAGATTGGAGAGATTTCCCTTGCAAATACTTAAATCCTTACACTGAGTCCATCTGAGCTATTCCTTGAGTTGTAGTCCTTGAGACTGCCCCTGCCACTTGATAGTTGCAGACTGAGTTGGGATATCTTCATGTTGAGAGCCTCTATCTCATCCCGGAGTAGCGTGTTTTCTTCTGTCAGAGCGGATACAGCTCGTAACTGAGGGGGTTATGTAGTGGTGGAGTTGGGAATTTATCTGGATATTCTGGGAGGGTTGGGGTAAAATACTTTGGGATGTGGGGAAATTCTAGGGGTTTTGCTTGACTATTTAGATTTAATTTCCTCAAGCACGATACCAGCAGGCCGATTATATTCACAAACATGAACGTATCCTTCACATTTGGCTTGAAATTTGAAGTCAATAAATACACCACTTTATCGATGAGAAAATTTTATCTCCAAGAAAAAGTCCCACATTGGACAAGTTCATCTATCTGTTATCATGTGCTGCCTAAAGTTTAGAAACTTGCTTCAAAACACCCCACACAGCATCTGACCAGGATATAGACTAAAAACCAAAGAGACCCAAATACAACAACCATCATAAAACCAATGTACGAGGCAAACAACTCAATCACGTGATCTCGCACGTGACTTAACCCGTGACGGTTACTGTGGAAACGTTTCTTGGTCACGTGGGATTCGGTGTAAGATCCCACGTGGTATATCATACGAGAGATCACTGCAATGTTTGATATCTGTGCTTCCGTCAGTATTATATTGGGTTCATTCTTACATCAGAATCACTGCTCTATTCTTTTTGGATCTCATCAAAAATCTTACTGTGACATACTAATCTGTCTATAAATAGGCTGGCTGCACGGTATACCAACCAAAATATGGGACGCGGTGTGGAAATTGCAAAATGGGGAAAGGGTCACATGTTGCGTAATACATCACGCACGGGGAAAGAATCACGCGTTACCTGTTTCTCTGCCTCGATCTCCATTTCCCGAACATCCTGCAGAGCCTGTGTCTTCCTCTCAATCTCACTCTTCAGTTCGGATTGCAGGGCAAGCAGCTCCTTCTTCTCTGCCTTCTGGTGACGGCGTGACTGCCAGTCTGATTTCTGGAGGAAGGGTGGTGATTCAAATCGTATTCTGATCGTGGGCCAAAATAAAGAAAAACAGTCAACAACCATTACTGAGCATAATTTATTAAAAACAGAAACATGTATTTATGATGATGGACAACAATCTGGAGAACGGAAAGAATCTAGATAAAGGAATCAAACAGGGCATTCTAACCCTGATGGTGGCAGTCCTGAGACCGTCCAGCTCATCGTGCATCTTGTTAGCGAGGGAGTGAAGGTAGGACCTCGCCTCCTTCTCATCTTCCAGCCACTTCATCGCTTCCGATACCTTGACCTGGGAGTGGCATCGGATCAGCGAAAGATTCTCAGTAATCGTTTTAATTTTTCATCCCGGAGTTTGCCCTAACCTGAAATGCGCGTAAGTAAATCATCTGTTTAGATAAATCCCTAAAGTCAATGATAGGGCATGCTTCTCCCACACTCCTGCACACTCCCCATTCCTACCCACAGGGTCACAGACTCACCTGCAAGTTATCTATGCCGGGTTCGGCGGGTGCGGGTTTGTGTTTGCTGTCACTCTCCAACTCCTGACAGTATATCCTCAGCTCCCGCAGCTCCTCGTTCAGATTAGCCGTCTGAGGAAAGGAAGGGTCCTACTAAGAGAAAGAAAGGATGACTGAATTACAGCTTAATTAGAAGCGAATTGAAATTTCAAAAGGGATTCATAGAGAAAATTGGACATGCTGGCAGACATCAAACTTGATTGGTAGAACGGGATAGAGACGAAAATTTTCTTGCTTTGAAAATTTGAAATTAAAAGCTAACTCCTCCTTTTCACCTTTTTCTCGCGTTGCGAGAGCGCCTCCTCCGCCTCGGTTCTCTTCGACACTGCCTCGGTGCACTTAAACTTGAGGGTGTCGATCTCCGCCTCGAGGTCTCGTCGCTCGGCCATCGCAGCGTTAAACTTCTCTGTAAGGGTCCGGGAACGCTCCTCCTCCTTCTGGAGAGCTTCCGCGTGGTCAGCCTGAGGGGGATGTGGTGATGGAGGGGGAATGGGATGGGAAAGGTTTTTAATAAGATGGCTTACCATCTTGGAAAATCATTATGCTCAAAATTTTTGGAAATTATTCAAAAGATCGCTTTAAATTTTTTTAGCCATCTTTATTCAAGAATAGATCTAGAGCAGAAAGTTTTTAGACACTTTCGCCATTTCAAAGCAAATAATGACAGTAAATACCTTGAGTAGTTCCATGGCGTTCCTGAGCCGCTCCGGGTCGCTGGAGCTGGGTCTCCGTGCAGTCTGCTTCTCTTCCAACTCCCGCTGTAGCTCCTGAATAGTCTCCTCCGACCTCGCGGACGCTTTCTTCTCCTGATGGGAGATTGGAGTTATCTATTATGAACTTGGAATCAAACTTTATTCGAGTTTAAGATTCGTTTTTTTTTGAAAACGATTTTTATTTTCTTACAGTAGTTTCGATTGATTCAGACTTTACAAAACTTAATTCAAATCCTTTATAAAATGGTCTTTACAGAAAATCTTCTATTCTATGAACATGATTTCTTTGAAGTATCCAAGGTAAGCCTTTTACTGTTTATGAGAATTAACGTCAGCGATTACGTTAAATGATTCGAGTCACAAGCACTTTTTAACACATATTTCACGTTTGACACTAGCGCTCATTAATATGGCCACTCTGGCGAAAGCACTGTCAGGAATTCACATGGCAACTTCACGATATTCCTAAGTATTCTCATGCAACAAAATGCAGCGTGATACATACAAGTATGCCGAGTAGGTCAAGTCACATTTCATGTCGGTAAAACATGTTGTACATATTTGTAAATATATTTATGAGTTCTTTCCTCTCCTTCGTTTTGCCAGGTTTATGCCTGAGTTTTTATTGCGGGCTATGCGATTTTTCGACAGTCTTGGTCTTTCTAAAGTGCTCGTTTTGGCGTTTGTGCAACATACTTATCACTAGACTTAATGCTCCTTATAGCTGACTAGTTGGTACAGTTTGACAGTTGCATATATGATTTTTTTTCGCGCTTCATACGCGTACCTTCATAAGGTTGCTCTATACGCGTACCTTCATTAAAAGGTTAGTTTATGTACGTACCTTCATAAGGTTGCTGTGTATTTCCGCCACCTCAATCTCCAGCTCTGATTTGGCTCGCTCCACGTCTCGAATACTGCGTTTTAGGATGTCTATTCGACAAGTGGCAGTCTCTGAAGGTAGTTAGAATAGAAATTTAAATAGGTATTTCTCATAACAATTGTTATATTTCTCTTCCTGTTTAGAAATATTGCTACCACAAGCTTCGCCCAAAAGTTTTTTATAGTGCCAGGCACAATTTAAGTGTAGAGGTTAGAAATTAAGGTGCCTTTGAAAACGTTTTAAAAGGGGCTTTAAAAAGCATACAAAAAATCCTTTTCTATATCCCCTTACCGAGTTCCTCCTCCTTCTCCCTTGATGTCTTGTTGAGTCTCACCACCTCGGCTGTCGTCTCCTCGAATTTCTCAACCAGTTCGTCGTGTGACAAACACACAGCCTGCCTTGCTGACTCCGCCTCGTTTAGTTGATGTGCCTGGTCCTTCACCTGGCCCTGATTGAATGAACGGAGAGAGGTTTGAAAATATATGGACTTTTTAGGGGTTATAGGGACTTTTTTGTGATCGCGTTTGAATGGATCTGAGGGGTTTGGTTGTATTTTGCAATGATTCTGGACAAAAATCTTCCCTAAATTTGAGAAAAGCTGCATCACATAAATCTCCCTTTAACTCAACCTTTATCTCACCATTCCACATACCTGGAGGTCGTTTATCTCCTTTGCCAGACTATCCCTTTCCTTCTTAACACTCTGAAACCTGTCTTGCAGTGCCTTGGTGTCGTTAGCTTGCTCCTGAGCTGCTCCCTTCCGTAACTCTGTCGGTGGATGGTGTATGTTATTTCACTGAGCGGTAGGTGAAGTTATAATCATAGTTCAACTTTGTGAAAAGATAACGAGATGTCATAGTCACCCAATGGACTGGTGTATTCAAGGCTTAGGAGCCATTGGATTTATTGATGATGAATATTAAGAATAATCCTTGATAAATAATCATGCGACCAGTGACATAATATCATATACCAACCAATATTGAGATTAAGATCTAAAGAAACACCCACCCTCGAGAGCTTTGGTCATGCGACTGTTCTCCTTCTCGAGTGTTGTGATCCGTTGGTGAGCCGCAGCCGAGTTTTCATTGTTAGCAGCGGTATCATTGGGGATATCCAGACCAGCTGGTAGAGAGGAGTCTGAGAGCTTACTGGAAGAATGAGGGGCGTAAGTAGGTTGTAGACTTTGGTCGAATGGTGAGAGAGAAATAAGAATCGACAGAAAAATTACTGAAAATGCATCCATAATTTCGTTTGGAAGGGCCCATTTGAAAGGTTATTCCTTTATTCTAAGCAAAACCATGTTTTTGAAGACACAGTGTCAATTTTAGACAGCAATTCCCCACCTTTCATTTGAGAAGGTCCACCCCACAAAGGGGAGGTGGTGCCCCTTGAAGGCTGCGTGTGAGGTGGGGGGTTGGGATTCCGGGAGTTTGGCGTGTGGGTCTATCTCGTCAAAGTTTGAGGTGTCCGTTTCTCCCTTGATATCAGGAACGTAGGGAGGCGTCACTGGGGAAGGATGGGGGGTGAACGAGAGTTATTATCTGCCCCTATTTTTAAATTATCATTGAATTGATATGTACATCAATTCTATCATTTCTTAATTTATTATCTATTCCCATCTTCATTTCAAATTGTCATGTCAATAAAAGCATACTCACTTTTCCTGAGATTATCCCAGTCCACATCGAGGAAGAAAGCGTGTTCCTTGAACTCTTGTATCCCATTACGACCAAGTCTCTCAGATCTATCACATATCAGACGTTTCATGAGATCAATCGCTATTTCTGATACTTCCACGTCATCAGGAAAATCCAACTTCGACTGAAATGAATGTTGATTAGTAGACCATTACGGTGGGTGGTGATTGCCAAATTTTACGGCATCTAATCTGTATCTGTTGCACGCAGCTTATCGTAACCGATTACCAATTCTAATAACCAATAAGTTCGACTTTCAATTAAAAGTTGCACGCAGCTTATCGTAACCGATTACCAATTCTAATAACCAATAAATTCGACTTTCAATTAAAAGTTCACCTTGTGGTTCATGATCTTGCCGTAGGTTTCAACCAGAGATTCGGCGTAGAACGGTGTCTCCCCATATAACATCTCGTACATAACGATACCCAGGGACCACCAGTCACACTCCACTCCGTAGAAGCCCTTACCGTCCTCCTGCGCCTGGAAACGGGGGGGTTTTAGGGGTTATAATTATCAGCGTTTTAGCTTATCTGCAGGTCCTAGTGGCATTTACCAATCAGCACGCAAGTTTACAGCCAACTCGCACGTTGATGACAATTTTGGAGTCCACCGTGGGTAATAGCCAATACGCAGCCGATATCAGTGATTGGGATTTACAGTGAACTGTGGCACATGATCCGTGTTATGATTGGAGGGTCTATGACTGGTTTATGAGCTTTACTCTTCTAAATATCACCAGAGATATTAATTAATTCATGTCGAAAGGAATGATCTAAGTCACGACAGGCAGAGGTGTGAAATG
Organism: Beroe forskalii; assembly: GCA_011033025.1. Lineage (NCBI taxonomy): Eukaryota > Metazoa > Ctenophora > Nuda > Beroida > Beroidae > Beroe > Beroe forskalii. The sequence continues at coordinate 297,550 of WFMF01000119.1, read as the reverse complement.
ATAAATTCATTACCTTATTAAGAAACTGTATTACTATTATATGCGCAACATAACATGCTTTTAACAGTTGTTTGTTACAGACTTACAAGTTACAGAGCTATTGTACTTCATCTCTGTTCAACATATTCAGAGAACATAGGTAGAAGAAAAAATAAAGAAGAGAGAAGAAATGTCAAGCAAATCGTTAGGATACAATAGGGTTATGATCCACCCAAAGAGTCAAAATAATTGAGATTTATAACTCCCATATGGCGAGGGAGCCAACAAAACTTAGAACCATATTTGGGCTTCTTTTCTGAGTAAAACCATGACATCAATCCCATTGCAAGATAGGGTATTTTCTCCCGAAATAATTGTCGAGAATACTTATCAATAACCAATAGTTCATATACAATAGAAGTTTATAAAACCGACGTTGAATTGTCCTTTTCGATCAAAAGGATCACACCAAACCTTACCGTATCATTTTTACTTCGAATAGTATTCAGAGCCTTGGGAAATTCAGAAAGATCAAGTTGAATCCTATTATCGCATTTTACTATTTTACTAATCATCGCATTTCAAAGACATGAACTTCATGTTCCGTTCTGTTATTTTCAAAGATAGAAATAATTTCTGACTTCAGTAAAGATAACGAAATGCACAAGCAAACCTGTAGGATTTCAGGAGCAATGTAATCTGGCGTTCCAACAGCACTGTTACTGTGAGCCATACCTGTCAAGATATGAATGTACTGGAATCAAGATCCTAACAAAATATCAGAAGATATATAACGTGATCTTACTTAGATTAAATTTTTGCTAAAGCTAAATATGATAATAGTCTGCCAGATCTTCTAGATATACTAAGATATGAAAACAAGACTTTCATTATCCGGAACGCATGAAATCGCATACCATCAGCTTGAAGCTTGAGACATGACCCAAAGTCAGCCAATCTAACGTGACCGTTTTCATCTGTCAGGATGTTGTCCGGTTTTATGTCCCTGAGAAGAGGAATTGTATTTACAAATATGGAATGGTGGAAAATGATGGTATTTATCATGGATTCATCATGAGCTATTCAGAAAATCAATCTAAACACCTCCTGGAACACCTCTTGAAAAGCGAAATTTTCACTAAAGATAGACAATTTCCTCTGCCTACTTCACAGTATCCATTACCTGTGGATGTATCCGAGCTTGTGCATTGAATCCAGAGCCAGGATGATCTCAGCGATGTAAAACCGTGTCATGTCCTCATCGAACATGTCATCAAACTTAGTGAGCACAGTCATCAGATCACCACCGCTGTAGTAATCCATGACTAGGTACTGAAATGCGGAGTGTAATTAGTAGAGTGTTATTAGAGGAGTGCAAAACGCGGAGTGTAATAATTAACAGGGTGTTATTAGATCCATAGATAGGTACTGAAAATTGAAGTGTAAGTTTGACACTGTTGGGTATGAAGCCCTGACTAAACTTGTCTAAGAATCACGAAAACGGGGTGAACGTTTTCGTCGGGCTTCAGGACACAGATTTATGCCTGAACGCACGCAACCCAATAAATATAAAATCAAATCACTATCGAGCCAGATCTTTGAGTTCAATACAACCACACTACCCTTGAGGTGAGCCACGTTGCCATCCAGAAGAGAGTCTTTGACAATGACAAGAATTAGTAAGTATGGGAAAATACAAAAAAGGAATTGCCCGACTGGATAATGAGATCCACGGCACCCTGTAACGTGAAGGACAAACCTTAATTCCGTAGCACAAAGTACTCTATTGCCACCAGAGCGAATCGCATTAAAAAGGCCTTAATGCGATGAGGGATGTGAATTAACTGAGTCATGGGTGAATGTGATCGGATTATCCAAAGTTGGTATGCAAGTGTAAGGCTTCATACTCAGTTCATGAGTTAGACTGGTTTTGTGCAGCCGTTTATTCTTTTGTTTGTTGTATTTCGGATCTTCGAAGATCTTGTGATGGTAGTTGAGGAGCAGCGGTGTTAGTTATGGCTAAGTTTTAAATTACAATCATACGACCTTTGGGTGTGCAAACATTGAAGAACACGCCACCTTTATTGCCACCTACGTGTACAAATAAATATGTGCATAATGAAATCAACATCGCTATTTTTCTAACAACTGTTTTACTATGCCAAATCATGAAACCACGCCGTATAAAACTACCATTAGAAAAACTAGCCATCAAACATTTGGCGACCTTTCTAGAATTCGTTCCCCTATCGCTATTTGCTAGGTGGTCTTGAACAGTTGTGTCGGAATAGTTCAAGACGCGTTCACCCACCAAGTTGCATCACACATTGCTCCCCCGTTCACTCACCAGATTGTTCTTATCCTGGAAGGTATAATGCAGCTTGGTAATCCAGTCCCTATCTCCAAACACCAGCACATCTCTTTCCTCCTTGAAACACGCCGTTTGTTCGCGTCGCAGCATCTCCCACTTGTTGAGAATCTTCATGGCGTAGATGTGCTTGTTACGTTTCATCCGTACCACACGTACCTGGGAAGGTTTCAGAATGAGGGTTTTAGATTGAGGGTTTTAGGTTGTTTTCAGATGAAATAGGGCACTGAAAGACACCTGGGAAGGTTTTAGATGGAATTGATGGGCGGGGTGCGTCGAAGGACGCTGGCATATCTCTGTTCTCTTTATGACGGATCTTCGTTAGGCCCGACCCCTGTAATGCCTTAAATCTATATTGACTATGAAAAAGCTTCTTTCTTCCATGAAATACCATCCATGGCCAATTGTGGCACAACAGAAATTTTGGTACGAGTGAAGCTCTTGGACTTACTTCGCCAAAGGCTCCACGTCCAATGACCGCAAGGGACTCGAAGTCTGACTGAGTGAGGTTCAGTTTAGCCATCTTCTCGTAGAACGGTTTCACTGAAAATAGGGTTCCAATTACGAGGAGGATCTTTACTCCAGCGCCATTGGTCGAAATTTTGAAAGCGAATGGCTGCTGTAATAAAATCGCAGGATTCATTAGACCGCAGCTGTAGCCCTATATAATCCAATACTTTTGTTACGTGACGATGGGAAACCAAAAACCATCCGTGGTTATTTTTAGCGGGGCAAAACATATGACCATGAATTACACACACGCTAATTTCCACAATTGCGCGTGCGCGCAGCGTCGTGTTCAGCTGAAATTTCATATTTATTGCTCTTTAAATGACAAAAGTTTGCTAGTACTTTTAGCGCGCGCGTTCCGTCCCCTTCACGCACTGCGGGCACTTAGCAAATCATCTATAATCAGCTAATTGCGCGGTAAAACGTACTGTTTCGGACGAAACTTTCCATGTTCTTGTCATTTTTGACGTTTCCCTCGCACTCCCGGTATAGCAGGATGAAGACATCGAGTAACGTTTCAATTGACACAGCCTGAAAGGAAGGAATAACAGCATTACATCATGCCGATGAGACCATATAATAATTATAAATTTTGTACAAGTGCGTATGCGTGTATAGCCCAACTAATTACATACATACAAGGTATATATACATACACTTGTACAGTGTCTTGTTAGCTAATTATAGCCGCTACACGCTAATTTATATTGCTTACTAAGAGGCTATTGGTTGAACGAACGGGGTAAAGCTAAAACGCATTACAAACCATGCGTCATCACCACACTGCATTAACTCATAACAATGACATCATTGTGTCACTAATTGTCAACGTATGAGAGGTGGACTGGAAGTAATAACTTTCTCTTATTTGTTAATTTACCGGATCAATGGCAAATCTAACATCCTGCAATCCCTGCATAACAAACAGACGGTTTGACGTGATCTTTTCACCACATTGAACTCTGATAATGACGTCACTCTCGTTTTCTTGCATTATTCCGGACACAAAATAAAACATGAACTTAACAAATTGTACGCTGTGTGAAACATTATAAAGCTATATATGCATTTACTCAACGCCACACCGGATGTATTGTAAACTTGACACATCAAGCCAAATTCTGACATGTTGCATTGAAATCAACAGGTTGCGAGCGAATATAGAAGCAGTTTAGAGTGACGTAATAATGACGGTTTTAGGTGTGAAATTGATGGTAAAAGAAGGCCTGGCTTTGGTCGGCAACGTATGTAACAGTGTTGATAAGTAAATTTGAAAAGTTTATATGGGCGATCCAGTAAAAACCACCGAAGACAAGAATAGACACACACAAACAAACACACTCTCTTTCGACATTAATTAGGTTAATGTGTGAAGTGAGGTTACATTTACACTGTATACCGCGAACAAGTATTGGTGGTGTGACGTCATCAACTCACCACGTAAAAACAAGATAATTACGTCACTCTCAACTGTATATAATTGTGCAAGACAAACAGCGGCGAAGGCTTTTCTCTATAAGCTAATCCCTTGTTAAGGATTGAGCTTGAAATATAAAATAAACTTTATATTCTAGTAGTATTCCAGAAAATATAGCATTTTATTAAACAGTAATTAGGCATGCCATACTGTGCGTGCCATGAAAAGGTAATAAAAAGGTATTAATTCGGTAGGTAATTATAACACGAGGAATTAACTATTGTGATGAAAATCACTGGAATTTCTAAGGTTTCTCCCGTCGCCTGAAAAGAGTTTTAAAACAGAAAGAAGAGTTAAGTTCATGAATTTGCATATAAAATCATGAAATCAATCCGTATCACCGTCCTGAAGTAGAAATTGAAGAGTAATTATCAGTGCAAATTTCCCAAAAGTTAGGGGGGGGATGCAAGTTATCATGGAATTTACCCATGATTAATTCGAATTTTCGAAGAAAAATGCAATTTCTTACCTCCGTTCTCTTGCATCCCTTGAGAATCAGATGTTCTAACTGTAAGTTTAGCTTACCTCAGTTCTCTTGCATCCCTTGAGTGTCAGATGTTCTCACTGTAAGTTTCTTACCTCAGTTCTCTTGCATCCCTTGAGAATCAGGTGTTCCAACTGTAAGTTTCTTACCTCAGTTGAGAATCAGATGTTTTAACTGTAAGTTTCTTACCTCAGTCCTCTTGCATCCCTTGAGAATCAGATGTTCCAACTGTAAGTTTCTTACCTCAGTTCTCTTGCATCCCTTGAGAATCAGATGTTCTAACTGTAAGTTTCTTACCTCAGTCCTCTTGAGAATCAGATGTTCTAACTGTTAGTTTAGCTTACCTCAGTCCTCTTGCATCCCTTGAGAATCAGGTGTTCCAACTGTTGGTACTTAGAGGTGGCACTCTCGGCCTCACACACTCCATTTTGTGATGCAGCCAGCTGCGGATATGAAATTGCCTTAGAACCGGGAATAAATTCAACAGAAAATTAAAGATTCAACAGAAAATTAAGCGTTCAGTATAATTTGATGTGACGTAGAAAAGAAACATGTGTAGTACGAGGGTTATTTGGTTTCGCCTAATATATTGTGCCTTAATTAATTTGCGGAGTTCTTAATTTTCTGTAGTGAGAAGAAATAAAACAACGGGTCTTGGTTTAAACAATTTTTCATAATGTTGGTCGTTGGACGTTGGTGAATGATCTCATGGGACGCTGTCAGCTGAAAAAGGGAACATCGTTTAAAAAACTTGAAGGGCACTTGATGATGAAACCACGTATCAGGTATATAACTAAAATTTCACAATATTTCATGTTCATGAAGGTGTGATCAGGTATCCCGAAACGGAACCGATAGCCGCGTGTCTATGTACAGCTCTAAGTTTTGATCTAGTAAGCTTAAGTATGATCAGTAGATCATCAGATCACACGGTTGGTTTAGTAGAATGGCACTGTAATGCGCGGTAATGACTGTTCTCTTATTACGCTAAACGAAGACCGATCTTTTGTATTATACTGCGAGCCAAAGCGCTAATTTTTCCTACACGAAATAATTACACTCGCATTTAGATAAAAATTAGCCGATGAGTAAAAATAATTGATTTTAGAATTAAGATTTCGACAGGTGCTGGCTTTTATACGACATCGACTTCTCTTCAGACCAAAATAGCTTCAAAATATTAGATACCAAGAAGCATTCAGACAGTTATAGGTTACAACAGACATCATTGTCAATGCTTAAAATGGTCAATCATTGAAAACAGAAGGCGTATTGTTCAAGGACAGCATTGTGTGAGTTGAGATTCAGTGTACAAGGTTGGTAAATGAAAAGATCGTACACGGCTCATTAACTCATTATCGATTACAGTGCTTGTTCTTCAGGTACACTTCATATTACAGTGCTTGTTCTTCAGACACACTTCAGGTGTATGTGCTGATTACAGTGCCCACTCAGAACTGTTGTCGTGATATACACTGAAGATTTTACCCTCGATCCGGCAATTTAGTCAGCTATATATGCCAATATAACACAATTTTAGGACAATTTCTCTGAAAGCAGAAAGACTATGTTCCAACAGTCCGTGGTCATGGTGTTTGTACATTGTACATTGTACACCCTGTACATGGTAGAATATACAATATACAGTACACTTGACACATAGTGTATATATAACCACAATGTACATTGTAAACTGTACAATCATAGTGTACATTGTAAAACCTGTAAGTGTACACTGTAAACCACAAAGTACACGGTTCAAATTGCACTGCCCAATGCACACCGGTGTGCTATTATTAGACCCCAGCCCTTTCCACACCCCTTATCACCAGTTCTACAAAAGAGAGGCGGCGATTGACGGAGTTATACGACCGTGTCGAACATTATGTAAATTTCATGCTCTCTACAACTCTACAGCTGGATATATCTTGCAGAAAATGTAGGCAATATTCTTCGTCATAAAATCAACACTCTAAACGCTGATAATAACGTCATTCTTCAGCGTCAATTTCGTGCACTTGACACTCCTTATAAAGGGTCATTGCTTTATAACACTGTTGTGAAGTGTTCAAGTGTTAACAGCAGCGTTTAACAAAACTAACAAATATGGTCGTATATTATCACCGATATACCTCTTAAATGTAGGACATATAAAACTGTTGGACACCAAACATAACAAAACGAAGATCTGATCATGTACAATGTTTATTTTACAATGTACAATGTACATTGTGTATAATCATATTATGTGTAATGAACATTGTATACCTATTCCAGATTTTCTGAATACATATAACCTCTCGACAGAACGTATAGATATGCCCCAGATGTTTCGTTCTTAAGTGTTTGCCTTTTGAAACAATAATATACATGAATATATTCAAGTTACATTTCTAGCGCACTCTCATACACACGATGGGGGAGGTGTTGTAAAGGTAAGTGTGTCATTATACCTTGCAAGCCCTTCAGAATATATCATATTATATGAGAGTGCCCCCTTTTTTAGTTGACATGGTTTGCACACAGCATGCACAGAGTACAACCCACGTGCTCAGAAATAAGCGGTTATTAAGATGAAGTCATTATCATAGCGCAGTGAAGTAAGTTGATGAAGTCATTATCATAGCGCAATGCAATTAGTTGATGATGTTGAACCACTTATTTTTCGCGCGCGGGGGTTTATTGGTTTGCAGATGCAGCTTGTGTAGTCAGCATTTAGCACTACAAGCATTTACCATATAATCCTCTAAGAAGCGCACAATTTACATTTAATGTATACATTTGTAATTGACGTCGAAAGTTGGAAGAATTCATCAAGAAAAACGAGATTGAGATAAAAGCTGGTTCATAAGCTCGTGTTGCTTGACGACACGAAAGTCGCACGTGCACGCGCACAACTTTCACGAAGCAATTGCCATTCTGTGGGATCATACCGTGGAAAGAGAGATCATTGAGTACTGGTGAGCTGTGAGCACAGATTAGAGTACCTGCTGCAGTGCTTGCATGTGAACAACAGGTCACGTGTGTGAACAGCAGGTCCTTTGGAGTGTGGTCACTGGTTTACAACGCTCCCCATTCCCACACCCCCTTGCAATTATTGCATCCCTCATAGCAGCCCTCCTTGAATAGTCCTAACAACCCTCATAGCAACCCTCCTTCATACTCTCATAATCCTAAAACCCTCCCACATAATCCTACTATTTCCTAGCAACCCTCCCATAGCAACCCGCCTTCAAAATCGTAGCAACCCTCCTTCATACTCTCATAATCCTAAAACCCTCCCTTATAATCATACTATCCTAACAACCCTTCCCGTCCCCGTAGCAACCCTCCCTCAATATCCTAGCAACCCTCCCACAAAGCAACCCTTCTCTAATCCTAGCAAACTTCCATCACGGGTGAGATCTACTTATTTGTAAGATTCCTGCTATGGCCAAGGTAACAGAACCCTCGCAAAGAGTGATAGACACACCTTTCTATACGATTAGAATTGATACATATGAATAATAATTAGTAAATCAGATCAGGGTCCATATATTCTTAAATGCTCTATATGATAGGATCCCCTTCTCCTTGTCCAACCGTAGTTCTCGGTATTTCCCAACACGTTCTCTTTGGTGATATAACTGGAATTCTGGACAGAAAACAACCTTCTTATTAGCAGCCTTGAATTTTAAAAATATATCCTTGTGTTCACGAAGCTTTAGTTCTCTGCTCCATCCACCAACTTCTAAAATGGCATCACGTTTAGCCAAGAAAAGGTTGGATGTCATATCACATTGGCGACAAGTGGGAAAATTTAGGAACTGATTTGTTGTAGTATGTCCGTGGTTGGTACAGAAGTCTTCGATGACCATTTGGTGCGCTGGCAAAATTGAGCAGACCATCATATCCTGAAGTCGGGTGTCGTCCGCCAACTACTGCAGCATCTGTTGTCTCCAGAAGCTGCACCAGCTTGCTAAGATCACACATTTCTTTACTTCGAGGGAACACCATATCATCATCCATGACAAAAACATATTTAGATTCAGCATGCCTCACGGCACGATTCCTCCCCAGAGCAATTCCTATGTCATGGTTTTGATCTACAAAGTGGCTGATATTTGGAAAATCTTCCAGCAATTTTGTGACATTATCCGGGTAGGGATCGCCTGCATCGTCATACGCAACAATGGGAAGGTCGTAACCAAGATTGTTTCTCACTGACTCAGCAACTCTTATTACCAGATGGAGTCTCCTCCCCGTTTTTATGGCAATTGTCACACAAGTTGTTAGGTTTGTGCATCTCTCAACTTGCGAGGGAGGCAGAAGTTGAACAGGTCCAGGTCCTTCGTTGATAGCACAAGCTGGAAAATTGCAGTTTACCGGGTGTTTTCCGTTCTTGAAGGGCTTCAGAAGAGCTTTATTTTTCTCTAAAAAACGAGTTTCTTCGATGATATGTAACGATGAAGCGTTTCCACTGCAAGGTAAGAGACCAACATCACTCCCGATTAAAGTTGCTGGAGTATCATTCAAAGTTGAAATACAAAGAAATGAGCCCTGAGTCTGATCAACTTTCACTTGAATACTACCATCATGATGGACACTGGCCTTCAGAGCTCCATGTTGGCAGTCTCCGAGCATCAGGTTAGGAATACCCTCCATTTTCCTGATGCACCTTCCTGAAGCCACATGAACGATCCTACCGCTGTTGTCCACCAGGAAGGACTGTGGCTCGTACGGCTCACAGAAGATGACTCGTAGTGAGGATGAATTAGGTGTAGCCCCAACACAGGAGCACTCTCCAGGAAAAGTCAGTCTGAAAGAAGTTGCATTCATCAACGCGTCCGTTTCAACGATTCCACTTCGCATCAATCCTTGTTTGTAAATATGGAAACCGATTACTATGAACGTTAGGAGAGTCATTGTTTTTATTTTCCGGAATCTCATTGTTCCTGGAACTTTCTTTAATTACATCATTTCATGAACAACAATTAATTTAAAATCTTCGAAAGCACTTTTGGTAGGTCGCTTAACCATAATTCAAAATTAGTATGTATTTTATCCCACTTCGATAATGCAGCCCGTACCCGAATTAAAGTCGTCCTCCTAAGTTCTGAACTGTGCAAAAAGGAAAGATATTACAAACACTGAAAATATTATAACTACAAGCGAGTCCTTTTTTGGCACCTAAGCATGTTGAGACATTAGCAACATTAAACATTTCCATGAGCCGTTCTTTGGTCGGATCTGTAGTACCATTTATTCCTTTCCTCTTTCCTTGTTCATTAGTGACTAATGTTTCTTAAACCGTAGCATGAGCTCTTCTGTTCTTTACCAACTTCTTTACTTACGTAGCACGAACTTAATTATACTTTATTAACTTTATTGACATGGCTGAACAGACTACAGCAATTCTGTACTGTAGTTTGTGGATAAAAAATATATACACTACGTAATAGGATTCCTATAAATATTTTTAAGAAAATAAAAGCACACCATATAAGTTCCTAAAAATTTTATAATAACGTAAACCGTATCTAAACCATTTCCACTGTTGATGATAGGTTATGGTTCCGCTGGAATCATTGCTTAGGATTGATTGATACTGTGCACTGACTGGTTAGACCAATCTACACTGCGTTGTGGGTGATTGGGCGAGGTTTTTCTAAAGCACACACTATACTTAAACCTTGTCCTGCGAAAAAAGGCGGTTCAGCATCATCAAATTACTACATTGCGGCTTGCGCTATGTTAAAATAGCAACATTTCGACTGCTTTATTTAGTCTGAGCGCATATTACACACTGTGGCTGTGGAGAGAAGTATTACGTCAATGAAAGGTTTGATGCCAGTTGACGAGAGATTTATTAAAACTGAGATGTTGCCACCTCTGATAGATCAGTGTCTGAAGATTCTGAAAAAATCGCCATTTGTATTTTTGTTCTTGTGGGAGATTGATTTCCACGTACGTACATGGTGCCGTACGATTGGAAATTTCGGAATGTTCTCATTTCTCACGGTCGCAATATATACGCAATAAGTTAAATAAAACTGTTTCAGCGTGAATTTTAAAAAAATATATATAGATACTGTATCAATATAAACTCAGTAGACATAGCGCACCTTTCTATCAAAAGACTGGAATTTACAGCACTTTCTATATACCACACTTACACATAATGCTCTTTAGTTAATCTACAGTTCATATGCGCCATGCGGGTAATATTATTATCATATTATATTCGCACAATCGGCAGAAGCTAATCACTAATATCACTATCTTGCATAATTTGCATATTCTATGATATCAGGCAAAACTGAGATCTCCATTGATGAATCACATTCGGGCGGGACTCACTGTGATCGTAAGCAAGCAACTCTTCGACCACGAGAAAACCTCTAAAAATCCTGCTATAACTTTATTATACCAATACCCAAGTTACCTCAGTAGTACTTCACAGTAAGCTTCCTATATATCATATCTTTGCATCTCTGATTCGTGATAATATATGCCGATGTAATACAGCTGGCAGTATAAGATTACACAAGTGCGCTGTTACACTTACTGTGCCGGAAGCTGTCATACAAAGTTCGGGGGTATCAGATTACGAGCACCGCACGCACAAGATTCAAAACATGGCCTCTTTCGTCATAGTTTTATAATCGTGTTAATGGTCCCCGAAAATCTTATTATGTTTAATTTAATTTCAAAAAGTTGCGATGCTTATTTGATGAAAATACATTAAAAAAAGGTTGTAAAGGTTATTGGTGTGTGATGTATCGTTTTATAATTGATTTAATGTCGTGACGTTGTGGCGTAAAATTATGAGGGGATCGAAAAATAGCGGTACTAATTCAATAACATTTTATAGTCAGCATTGCCCTTAACTTAATTACCTTTGTATGTGATAGATTATGGATTCTTCTTCCTATTTTCTGACAATGTTTCATTTGTGATGTGAAAGACACGAGAAAAAGTCGTGATTTACAACCAGGGCGCCATCAACGATGTAGGAAGATGTCATGAGGCAGTAGGGCCACTTTTGATGCAAAAGTGGTCACGTGACGTCATGTCACGTGACAACTGACATTATGTCACGTGACTTTACATCACGTGATCATCTTAAGAAAATTTGGCGAGGCACTAAAAATCAATGTTGCATCTAAACTTTTATTCAGTAAATTTTCATTTTCAAACAACATATTATGCAAAAAACGGTGTGATCAACCAAATTAACGATTATTTACGTACCTATTTATGATAATACAATGGTAATACGTACATAATTTTATTCATATTGATTAAGAATTATACTAGATTCAACATACTATAAGCCAAAATATTTCATTCTTCTTTCATTTGCTTTAACAAAGTTAATCATCACTTCATTTAGATCAATAGAGTCAATCAAATTCTTATGGCAGTGCAAAATCAAAAAGTGATTTAGATGGGCCTGGGTAAGACGGTTACGGAGATAAGTCTTCACTCTCTTTAACGCAGAGAAGCTACGTTCAGCTGTAGCATTAGACAATGGGATAGTTAAATACAATTTAAGTAATGTATGAAGTTCACTAAACATTTTCAACAGTTTTCCTTTCTTCATAACGTCAATCACAGTAGAAATCGATGATATATCTTTGAGTGATGGATCAACTTCTGGAATGTACTTGGATAGAATCTGGAGCTCCCTCCTAAGTCCATCAACATTCAAATCTTCTTTGATACGATCCTCCAGCTCTTTGTCAATCACATAATCCTCACCTTTGGCAGCATGAACAACCAGATCTTCGATTGAGATTAGGTACTTCAAGGTATCCTGATCAAACCGATCTTTTTATGTGTGTTGTCAGCAGATCGATAACCTCAAAGAACTGAGTCTTGTAGTACTGTTCCACTGTATCACATGCATGATCTTTGCTCACTGATCCGTAGTAGTCTCTCATCTTCTTGGGAGCACGTTTCCGTCGAGGAAGTGATGGCTGTTCCAATGAGAGGTCAGAGCACATTTTCTTTGAATCTTCAAATAGCTTTGAGAAAATCTCATCTGAACGCAGATCATTCAAGTACCTGAGCAAACTGTCCTTGATCACTCTAACTGTGCTGGCATCGAGCTGTTTTGACTGCAAGTGACAAGCCATATCTTCTACTGGGCTAAACAGTAACAAGCACATCTTCAGGCCGAAAACCGTCGTGAACTTCTCCATAAGCACCTGCAAACCTGGAGCAGCCTTTACACCTTCTGATGTTCCACCTCATCACAAAATGGCTTCTAAGGTGTCGAGAAGAGTCTGGTAGTTGCTGATGATGCTTGAGAGGGAAGACGTTCTGCAGCACCAACGTGTCTCACACAATGGCTTAATGGAAGCACCAACAGATCCTCCAGCCGCTGATTGAATGTTCTTGAATATTGCAAGCCTCTTAGGTGATGCTCTGACAATTGAGCATACAGACTGAACCACAGAAAATGCCCCAGACACAGGGTGTTTACAGATGCTGCCTCCTGTAGCACAAGATTCCAGACTGTGGTTAAGACAATGGGTGGGTAATGCTCTAGGGTTGATGGTCAGTATTTGCTTCGCTACCCCATTTTTGTGTCCTTGAAGCACTGAAGCACCATCATAAGTCTGTCCACGAATATGGTCCACTTCAGACCAAGACCTTGAAGCACTGACTTCAAAATTTTTAACAATGGAATCTGCGTCACATTGATCAGCTTGGTGCATTCCTACTAAATCTTCAAACACTGTGTAATCATCAGAAACCCACCGAATAACAACTGACAACTGCTCTATCCCAGAAACATCACGCGTTTCATCAATGACTATTGCATAAAACATCGCTGCTTTAATTTGACTTAAAAGTTCAGTCATTACAGTTCGATACATTTCCTGTAGCAGTTCTGAATTGATCTGAGGCGATTGATAATCATTGTCACACAGGTAACGTTTCATACCGGGAGCCGAAGAGAGTCTCATCAATTGGATCAAGTTTCCTCCGCTGTGTTTAGATTTCTCAATGGGATACCTTGTCGAGCTAAGTATCGTAGACAGCGTAGTTGCTCCAACAGACACTTTCGACGTTCCTCGTGAACTTTCTGAAATTCAAGACAGCATGTAAATATTATATCATTAAGTCATTACAAGCATTGAATTTGTGTGATTTTAGTTGATAATAAAGTGCTCTGTGTGGCACAAATTACATGTAGGCAGTAAATAACAATTTACAACGTAACTTGAAAAGACAGAAAATGGGTACTGGTTTTACCTTGGTAGAAGTATCAATCTGCTCATTGATAGGGGCTCCAATGCGTTTCTGCTGGAGAACCATGTAGGCATCTCGGTGGTACTGGGAATCATTATGCTGTGTGAGTAGAGTCATTCCGTTTTTCCAGTTGCAGAATCCCTTTGTTGTGAAGGCATCAATTCCGTTTTTCGAAGTCGATTGTAGATCGGCATGCTGCACATAGCGACAAGTCTGACAATATGCCTTATTATCAGTGTTGCACAGTACCAACCAAAGAAACTTGTTGAGCCAATCTGGTTGAAAGTATCGTTTACGTTTATGTATCCGTGCTGAACGTTCTCTGTCAAAGGCAAGCCTAACAGCGGTTGGAGAGTCTAAAATTGCAGCAGTCCAAGGAGCAGGATGGGTCACTGTCAGATTCTGGTGCTGTAGTTTCGCTTTCAGCAACTTCATCAGGCAAGATTTGTATGATAGGAGGGTTAGGCCGAGATGGGGCTCAGTTTGCACGGATCCCTTACTTGCAAAGTAATTTTTCAAGGACGGCATAGTGAGCAATAAACTGTTTGGCAATCAACTTTTACACACAAAACGGGGAAGAAGTTTGAAGCAGAAACAATTTGCTTACACCAGACAGGTGATATGATTGGTTCATGACTCATGTCACGTGACCTCTATGTACATTTTACATACATAATTAGCAATACATATGCACTTCAAACGGCAAATGCCTTATCACTATTCACTTGTTAAGAAAACAAGTAGGTATATAGCACACGATCATCTTAACAAGAAATTCGAGACTTCTTCCGACCATCACTCATCAGACATGACATAATAAGATGATAAACACTTGGCTCTGATAGCCTAAGCCCCCAAGGTCATGGTTAAATAAACACTATGGGCTCTCATTTGCTCTATTGCTAACCAAGTTTACAGTTACAAACATGGGAACTGCCCTGTTGATACATGGAAACATGGAAAAAGAACGAAAATTATTATAAAAATCTGTTTTCTGGCCTTGAAAAGCAGTAGGGCCAAAGTATACTTTGGCCCTACAAGCCTGAAACGCAGTAGGGCCATGGCCCTACTGGCCCACCCACTTCCTACATCACTGGGCGCCATAGGCAACTAAAATTGTGACCGGAGAAAGAGTAAAAGCGAAAGAGTAAAAGCATTAAATTGGTAAATTCAGTCAAGAAGCTCAGGTGTGATTTAATCATATTATCACGAACGGCTAAGAAGTGAATGGAGATGTCACAGTAGTACGAAGATACCATAGTACAGAATACTTCACGAATTTTGTACGGATACAATTTATGAATGACTTATATAGTTGAATTAATCATGCAGGAAGGACGTACATAGTTGGTCAAGTTTTGTTGCGAAACTGCTAACATTGTAGAAGACTGACGCTGTCAAGTGACCGTCAAGCTGTTACCAATGAATCGCAATAAAGTGCAAATGCATAATTTTTATCAAGAGCATTTTACCAGATTCCATCAGAAAATTAGTCAAATTAAAGTCATTAATTAGGATTTGTTTTAAACTTCTGTTTTTGCCAAAATAACTGCTATAGTTGTTTCATGATTGCACAGAATCAAGACTGAACAGTCAACATGTGTACTGTGTACCTAGCAATAAAAATGGTGGAATTTAGCCTTTATACCCCAAGTGATAACATTTATGATAGTCTAATTGGTATTTTTTTGAAAATTGTCTCAATCAGTAATTAGACAATTTGATATGACACAAAGTAGATTATAGAGGCTAGACCTTGTCAATTTTATGACATTCAGAATGATTTACTTTTGTAATGTGCTTAAGGGATCGTTCACATATTGTGTAATCACCTAGGGGGAGGGAGGGGGTTTTGGAATGATTAGGTTACATGTTATTGTAACAAATACAACTACTGTAATTTTGATTAAATCGGCCAAAAATTGATTACGTAATATGTGAACAATCCCTAAGAACTTAAAACAATTCAATTCAATTCAATTGATTCCGAAAGCAGGTTGAGAATCCAGCTCAAAGTCTATCATTTAGATCATTGAAATGTGCCACTCACCTTTACCAGCTTTTAGGTCATCCTCCAGTAGCTGAATCACATTCTGTAAGAGCAGTTAAGGTTAGTTTTGGAGTTTAAAATTAGAAGTTTAGTAGTCACAAACGTAATTTTCTGATTATTCATGAAAGATGTTACATTTCAGAACATAATTCCTTAATTAGTTTCAAGCCAAATTCATGTAGAATTATTTTTTCATCAAGATGTCTATCTGCAAACGTCTGAATCATGGAAATAGTAAACTGAAAATAGTTCTGAATGGCTGGTTGGTTGCTTGGGCAGTCCATTAATAAAAAGTATAATCCATTAAAAGTATAGCCCATTAAAAAGTATGGCCCACAATAAAAGTATAGTTCATTTAAAGTATAGTATAAAAACATAGATATAGAAGGAAGATAGTACCCTCAGACATTACCCTGATGAGCCCATTTCCATGATATTGAATGCTAAGCCTCCATGAATTCATGTTTGCAAACCAATTGGCATCGAGAATTAATTATATTCTACCAGTTGGCAAGACATAGTGTGAAATTCATGGAATGAAATTCCTGGGATTATGAAGTTCAAATTCATGAGATGTAGCATAATTTCATATTAATACATAACAGGTTTATGAGCCTATGCAACTACTTTATGACTACCAGCTGGCCACACATAACTTTTCCCTGCTTCAATTAATTAATTAACTTACAAAACAACACATATTAGATAAACTAACTGAGAATGATGCATCTCACTTTGCACAGTTTCTGATGAAGAGATATTTTTTCTCAAAACTGACAGCTGAATAGTTGTGTAAAGTGTGTGGGTTTGATTTCATATTTGAGAATTTGTGTTATACTGAATTATGATCAATCACTTCAAACAAATACATTATGAATTCATGATAAACCCTGAGAATTCACACTCACAAACCTATTTGAACAGCCAGACATCTTACTTACAAGTCAGTCTAACTAGCATTCATGAAATTATTATTATTATTATTATTATTATTAAATCTAGACAGCATAAATAAATATACCAGTGCAGGGTCTTGACCCCTGCATCATTATTATTATTAAATCTGAGAAAAGTATAAACCAAAGCCTACACTTTCTAGCCTCTTCACGTAGGCAGAAGGTAGGGTCATATTCTCCAGTGGAAATGTGATTCTACAGATTTACAAAGTGTGTGGGTTTGATACTGTATTATCATTTTTGAGAATTGATCAGTCACTTCAAAAATTTCACAGATTGGGTTATTCAAGAGCATTGAATGTGTTGTGAAGAGAACCAAAATAGAAGAAGTCCATCATTCCTCTTAGTGAATAAGTAAAAGAATTGTTGCTGTGCAATTATGGCCAAACCACGGACTGAGGCCCTAATAATGCTAGAAAATTATCCAAGGATCTGGCAAACCCCCCAGAGAGGCTTTCCTTCCATACTTAAAAGCTTAAATGGAATGGAACACTAGTCCACCCAACCATCCTCAGTGTTCAATAAATAATGTTAAATATGGCCTGATATATTTGAATTAAAAAGAACTCTTTCTTCAAGACATCAATCTACAAGACTTTTCTCCAACTCCGTACTTGAACACCAACATGATTCCTTTAGGTAATTCAATGTGGAGAGCAGTAGAATCTTAGTGAGTCACACCAAGATGAGTGGTGTGCAGGCATCTTCAGTCCAATACTTACCTCAGCTTTCGGGGTGTTTAAATTGCGAGAGCTGGCCTGATACTCTATTAATACCTGCCAAATCGACCAAAATTTCCATGAGCTGCAGACATCCTCATTTGGCCGAACCCCCTTCCCCCATGTCCACAAACTTACACATTTGCCAGATTCCCCCTCCCCCTCATTGCAGACATCCTTCATGGATGTCCTCAAAGGAAATTCACTGTGTTCACCAGATTAGACTCTTACTTGAACAGCTACATTGCATGTATATTTCTTTGGACTGGGTGGGCAAGAGCACTAATGTGACCATCATTGGGCAACATCCTATGATATGTTTTGAAGAATTTAAACATTTCTTTGCATTTGACACCAACACATTACTATTATCTTCTACCTTGATTGAGATTGATTTTAAAAACATAGAAAAGTCTCTATTCAAGCAAATTACTAACACAAGGAATTAGATATTTAAATTCAAATCCTAATAATTTACTTCAATAAGTTGTCTGACGTTGTCTGGCCAATATTTCAAAGGGGGCCAAGCAACATCTGGCAATATGTTCTGTAACAAACTTCTAATGAGAAAGTACAAATTCAAGTGAGCGCATATATGAAACCAAATACATCTATTTAAAATAAGGCTTTCTCTGAGTCTGCAGGGCGCGCACCAAAAGAGCCAGGCAATGCCTATTAAAAATAGCAATAATCGAGTGCGCACTAAGTTCAATTGCTCGCGTAATTAGTTTACAGTTCAAGTGTGCAAGCAATGGCTCTTAGCACGTTGCTCTAACCATAGATCTCTAATTTTTACGCGCGCGCGCCTTGTCGTTTCGCGACATCCCTGGTTAGGTGAATTAAGCACGCACACTTTGCAAATGTTCCACTTTTCAGTGCAGTGCGCGCGCGCATATGTACTAAGTTCGATTGTGCGCACGCACTAAGTTCAAGTGCGCGCACACTAAGTTCAAGTGTGCGCGCACGAAGTTCAAGTGCGCGCGCACTAAGTTCACGTGCGCGCACAAAGTTCAAGTGCGCGCACTAAGTTCAAGTGCGCGCACTAAGTTCAAGTGCGCGCACTAAGTTCAAGTGCGCGCACTAAGTTCAAGTGCGCGCACTAAGTTCAAGTGCGCGCACTAAGTTCAAGTGCGTGCACACTAAGTTCAAGTGCGCGCACACAAAGTTCAAGTGCGCGCGCACTAAGTTCAAGTCACAAGTGCGCGCGCACTAAGTTCAAGTCCGCGTGCACTAACTTTAAGTGCACACTTAGTTCAAGACTTCAAGAGACAATGAGGAAAGATACGGATCAATAAAAATAGGAAATATTGAAGGTTGAACATAAATTGTAGGTACTGTGTGCTAAATTGAAGAAAGGAAACACGGTTTCTAACTATATGTACAATTTACAATTTTAATTGCAGGTCGGGCTTTTTTACAAATCAAGCTTGAAATCAATCAATAAACTAGCATATATTCTATACCTCAAATCTCAATCATAATATTCCCTTCTGATAAAACTTCAAGAAAGCAATTTTGCTTGTATTATCATCTGAAGTGCAGTGCATTAAGGCACATGACACATCGGCAATGCAAGTATCTGGTGGAACCGAAAAAGATTAGTGTCGCTTACAAAAACTTCCAACAAGAAGCAACATCTCATTAACTCGACATTGAACATTGATACATCTGCATTTTTATTAACAAAATGTGGTCGTTATCAACTTGAGACAAATCTTCGAGGATCAGATCTAAAGAAGTCCATATTTCCAAACACTACACCGACCTAACTCAGGTCACATATTGTTAACAAAATACCATCAATCATGATCGATTATCACTCATGGTTCGTAGGTTCGGAATACCACTATACCAGACGTCCATCTGATTATATCGGTACCCAAAGCAGAAATTCGCAAGAATTTTTGTTTTCTGAAATTACGAGGGACATTCCCAAAACACAGCACATGAACATTTAACCTGTAACCTTACCATTAGCTTGTAAAAATCTATAAAATCATGGTAATACCAATTCCATACATCAGGAAAGTGCATGATTCTCTCTGTTTTTTTTTATATAGATCTACTGAAAATCTAATTTGGTCGCTTAACGTTTCCTTGAATTCTCTACTGATATGATAACCAATAGTCCTGATTGGTTTATCTGATAAGAACAATTATTTGAAGAGGACAAGTGGTTTAGTTATCAACCTATTCTCTCTCCAACTTCTGAGTAGCACTAACGAGTCACAGAGGTTTATTTCTTCTCAGTGCTTGGTCCTGATTCTGAAAATGATTTACAGGTTTGAGACACGCATTGATACGGTTCCAAACGTTCGAATAGTATCGAAAATGTTGAAAGAATAAGCTCAAATTCTGAAGCAAGTGAAGCAGTCATTCACATTAAAATCCACACGGCACCAATTGGACTTCATGACAATGACGGCATCTTCTACCAATACATGCACCTACCTTTCTCAACATCAGGCGTCTGACCGTGGATGACCGAGTGGGCAGCCAGAATGTGTTTCCTCTGCTCCCTCTTTATATTTTCCCGGAGTGTTTCCTTCTCAGTCTCAGGGAGGAGGAAGGAATAGACCAGTTCAGCGACCATGTTCTCGGATTGCAGTCTGTCTCGTCTGAAGAAGATGAAAGGAGTGAGGGGAGGGGACAAGGGGCGAGGGATTGCAATGGGAGATGGGCATGGGAGAGGGAACTGGGAAGGGGAGGGAGTGATAGGGGCGATGGGAAGAGGAGATAGGATGGGTTGAGAGATAATAGACCAGTCCGGCGACCATGTTCTCGGATTGCAGTCTGTCTCGTCTAGGGAAGGGAAGGGGAATAGAGGGTGAATGTAGAATAGAGGGGAATGTAGGAGGTGTGAGGGAGAGAAAAAGGAAAGGGAAATCGAGAGGAGTGATGTAGAGATATGGGGGAAGTTTTGGGAAGCGAGGAGAGAAGATCGGGATGAGGCAGTTAATGATTGAATGGGAAATAGAAGAGATAAATTGTAAACAGAAGGGAAACGTATGTCAATTCTAGATCAATAAGAATTATATGAATATGCTTGAAAACGGACAAAACTTACTTGCTTTCCATTTCATATGCGACTTCGTTAATCTTCTCAGCCTTGGCCTGGATTTCAGATCTTGCCTGAATGATTGGAACGCGTGTTAGAACAAGTGAACAAGAGAAGGGAAGTCGTAAAGCCACGAATAGTAGAAAACTGTATGAGTGATGTCCAACCATTGTCAGTGCGGCGTATCACGAACGTTATTCCATCAATCAAATACCAGAGATTTCTAGTATTTTCTCCCTAAATTCCTCCTATTCCCTCACCTGTTCGTCAGCAGTCTCATCCACACTCCTTACAATGATATCCTCCAAATAACTCTCCATGGTTCCCTGGTGACAGTTACACATGTGTCGCCAGATCTCATCCTCCTCCACTCGGCGACGCTCTTCCACTTGCCTGCAAGGTTAAGAACTTTTATCAACGTGTTAATATCAAGAAGGAAGTCTCGATAAGTTCTCAGTTCAATCACTGGAAAATGTTTCTTAAAATATGGTTAATGGCCTGAGCCTATGCTTGATTCAAGACACCCATCGAATCAGACCCTCACTTTTCCAACCGCCCCATTACAGCTAGTGTACTTACAACACGTAAAACTATTTCTATTATTTCTGTAAATCCCCATTACACCATTACCTTGTGCCACTCTCCTCGGCCTCCCTCATCCTTCTCTTCCTTTCCGCAAGCAAAGCGAAGGCGTGGATCCTCTGTTCCTCCTGGAGTCGGACCAGTTCCTTGCTGAGGAAATCAGCCATTTGTCCGATGTTACGTCCACCCATTCCTTCCAACATCTCACTAGCTAGTTGCTCCTGCAAGAACGGAGTAAGAAAATGAGGTACATGATCATCACTAAATATATGTTTTACCACGATTTGGTTGAATATATGACAAAAATATTGCCATGAATCGTTTGAAAAAACATGAAGGGTAAGGGAGCAAGAGGTATAAATCAAACCGTACCTTATGTTGCATCATTCTTTGTTTTCTCTGGACACCACGGGCAGCCTTCTTGTTCTCTTTGATGATCTTCTCTTCCTCTGGTTTCAGAGCTTCGGTGGACCTCAGCTCATCAATCAGTTCCATTCTCTTCTCCTTACCTTCTTGCATCTGTAGGGTTTGGGAGGTAAGAAGATGGGAGTACATTTTGTATAACAAAATTAGAAATGGGGGTGAGGGATTTTACGAGGGTTTCCATCATCTTAGTCTTTGCAAATTTTATTCAGAGCACAGCTATTGCTTGGTATGTAGAGTTGAGTACATTTTCAAATCATCAATCCATGTTATTGCTTGACATGTTACTTAGCTAAAGATTGCTTGTGACGAAAATGTACACAAATCGTTTTAATCGCTGCGCGCACACATCTGCGGCGCGTACAACAAATGCTCACAATGAAACTTTGCATGACATTTTGCTAATGTTTCTATGACAACCATGCCGAAAAACTAGCAATAGCTACGCCGCGCAGCCAATTTTAATTGTGATTTCTGTCGAATGTGGGAAAAAATATCCCAATTCCCTTACCATGTTTTGGACAGCACGTCCACGCAGCAGCTGTTGCAAGAATATGACAGCCAGCTCCCTCTTTTCATCTTCCTGAAAATAATAACAATTTGAGACGATTGGCGATTGCAACTTGCAAGCCTACATTGTACCTTATCTTATAACAAACCTTGGCAATTTTCCAATTATGTCACAAAAATGTAAGATGGATCATCAGCCAACATTCCTTCCAAACAATACATCGGAATTCCGCTCATTCCTACCTCGCTAGGAGTATCAACACTAGGAGTAGGTGGTCTGGGTGGAGGTCGAACCACTTTCTGCAAGAACCTAGGCGGTGCCTGCACCTCGAATTCCATGTCCTTCTCTTGTTTGATGAGCTCTGCGGTTTCGTCGAGTTCTTTGAGTCGTTTCTAGGAAGAAGATTTGGACTAAACATTCAATTAGTATATTAGTCAAGAGACGAATACATACTGATGTCAGAGTAAACCAGTGTCAGAGTAAACTAATGTCAGAGTAAACTGGTGTCAGAGTAAACTGGTGCCAGAGTGAACTGGTGTCAGAGTGAACTGGTGTCAGAGTGAACTAGTGTCAGAGTAAACTAGTGTCAGAGTAAACTGGTGTCAGAGTAAACTGGTGTCAGAGTGAACTGATTTCAGAGTAAACTGGTGTCAGAGTAAGCTGGTGTCAGATTGAACAAGCATCAGGATTGGTGTTAGAGTGAACTGGTGTCACAATGAACAAGTGTGAAGCAAAATTTATCAGGGTAATTTCATCAAAGATTCAAAAACAATGTAACTATGAATCAACAATCACCTCGAATCGTTTCTTGGCTCCTCCCTTTCCAGACACGAGATTAGGAATCTTGATCCTTGGTTGGGTGACGTAGTCAGGCAGAGAACTCTCTAGTTCTAAGAGACCTGAGTCATTGGGAATATTTACACCTTTGAGTGGCGAGGTTCGTTGATCGGAGTTTGTGTTTTATTGAAACCAGGGACCGTATACCAAGTAAAGAACTTACAAGTTTCAGACCCGTGGCATGAACCCCACAAGCCACATAAACCATCTCATAGACCCCAACCAGACCTTGACACCGCCCATCACCACATCTGAAATTCTTCTGGTGTTCCTACCTTCGTAAGTGTTGAGGTATCTGTTCTTGACGTTGTACAGCTCAGATCCTCGGTCTAGGAAAACACCAACACGGGTTTGAGGCGCGTACACCTGAAGTGACGTCATCACTATAGCTCAAAATGGCAAATTGATAGTCTCATTATTATCGCTCAGAGTGGAAAATTAATGGTCTCGATCTGCGGATCTGCTGTGGGTTGGAGATTTCGGGAGGGATTAGGAGACGTATTAGATACAGTGAACCCTCAAATTTCGGAAACTTTGCTTTTAAACATGAATACAGAAGTCATGCGGAATTTAACGTTTCTAATACACTGCTCCAACCCCACCTGGGAAGCAAAGGAGGAGTAATCAGAGACGATGTTCCTTCGTGAGAGGTTTCCTTCCACCTGATCACGTTCAGCTGTCAGCTTCCGCAACACTTTTATGTTCTCTGTTCGCATCTTCTTGAACTTAGCTTCCTTAGCTGCCTGCTTCTTGGACCTGAGAAGTTGAATTGAATTGAATTGAATAAAACTTTTACAGCACAATGTCATTGAATATATTTTTCCGAGTTATAAAATGTAGCTTCTAAGCTGTGCTGAGGGAAAACACTCAGTCAATCGTAAAGACTGTTCAATAGTTATCAATAGTTGGTTTCAAAATTCGCATGTTGAATTGAAGCTAAATTCGTGTTAGCAACACTCAAAAAGTTTGTGAAAATGCCATTGAAGCTCATGTCAAAAGTCAGCTGTCAACCAATTCTCGGATGGTGTCAATTACCAGATATTGTTGAGTCTTTCGGTGTTAGTATTCATGTTGTCCTCTTCTCTTTTCTCAAGGATCTGCTTCAAAACCTAAGATACGAAGATAGGTAAGATACAAAGCTAGGTAAGAAAACTTTCTGTCTCAAGGAAATGGCCACGCCGATTTAAAAATATCATAAGCAAACCAAGTTCACAAAACAGAACAAGAAACAAAATCAGATTTTCTGAGAATTACCTATTCCAAATCACCGATTAAGCTGAATTATCTCTCAGATAATTTTCCGTGATCATCGATTATCATATTATGATAGACCAATTTCCTAAATCTAAGATTTAAACTGGACGGAGCCAGTAAACCCAACGCTGGATCCCGGAACTAGGGACACTGATCCTCCAGACCACCCATTTCCCCCGGCAATAACCTGCAGTCTGACTTGTTGCAGCTTCTCGATTTCCTTTTCCCGGATGACCCATTCCTTCCTCTCCAGTTCCTCCATCATTGCTCTACGTTTGGGGATCTGAGAAACGTCCTCAACGGGGGGAAGCGTTTGCTCCCTGAAACGTGGAATTTATCTTATAATTCATTATTTGATTAATTTGCATTATTTGATTTACATTATTCAAATCTTAAATGTCAAATCTTATGAATACAATTTATATGCGCATCAAGCGCGATTTAAGTGTACACAAGTACATTTACCAACAGGGAACAGCTGAAAAATATGACTTTTTGATAGAAAACGGAACCGGAAGTTGACCCATCTAAATGATTTTCTGAGGAATAATTTAGCAACTTAATTGAGTTTTAATAATAAAACAATCCAAAATAATCAAAGTGAATGCCTGGGTAAAAACAAATAACGACCTTACCGAGTGATGGTCATGGCATGAAAAATTCAAACCAAGAACGAAAACTACAAAGGCTTACAAAGGAAACCTGGGTTACAAAAAGCAAAAATGTCGATAAGCTACAGTGATGGAACATACAGAACCGATTAGAAGGTAATTACTCTCATCTAACTGCATCTATTGGATACTACGAAGCAATTACGTAGGTCGCTTACTCTTACAGGGCTCAGATAATGAGCTGGAATCTCGGTAGAGGATTTGGGGAAGTCGAGTGTGTTTTGTTTGTATCAATGACAACGCTTTCAGCTTGCCTTGGGTGGTAGCTGAACTCATTTGGTGGCTGGTGCGCTATGGTTTTGTCGGTAAGTCAGGAAAGCAAGCGTCTAACGGATACAAAAATAACTAAAAGCTGCATTGCCATGAAAACATGTGTGATGGCAATCTTGGAATATGTTACCTACGGTTAACAAAGTGATTAAATGGTAAATGATGATTGAGTTACTGACCACGCCCTCTTTTCCCTAGCTCGTTCTATCATCTCGACCTCAGCGAGGCCTGCTGGGAGCCCTCTGTTGTAGGAAAGAGACGCCAGTGTCAGCAACTCGGGGACTGTGCCTTTCTCCGTCACATACTCAGGGGTGTAGGGGTCTGGAAAAGGAGGATTATGAGGGATGAGAAGTTATAAAAAGTTTAAATCAACATTAAACTCGATTGTTCTGAGTAAATTCTGATATTCCTCTTATATTTCAAATTCATACTTTTAGGGATACGACGGATATGAAGATACCAGTTGTACGAAAATATAGCAAAGTACTAATGACCCTGACTGAGATCTGAAAGGAGGAAATGCTGTTTTCTAATTTAAACAGTTTTCCGCAATTATCATATCAATAATTGGCAAATGGGTATTGAATTGTAAGAAGAAACACTTGCAGTAAGATAATGAATAGTTATCTATAGAAACAGCCAGTATATGATCTAAATCAACACTAATATCCAGACTAACCAGTCTGAGCCTCGCTCTCCCTGTACATGGTCTGCACCCCCACAGTCCAGGTGAGCGGGGTTGGGGGCCGGGACTGCTGCTGTTCAGCGGGGGGCATGGTGGGATCCACTCTCGTGGTCTGGAGCAGGACATCTGGTGGGACTTGTTGGAGGAAGGGGATGATGGGACGCCGGGAGAACTTGTATCTGTCACTGCCTGACACTGTCAGGTGGGCGTTCTGAGGCGGGAGTTACTGGGGTAAGGACTTAGCTTAAATAGTCAATAAATCAATAAGATTAAATCAGAAATTCCATACAAAATATTTTTGTTATGATGTAAAATATCTTACGTCTGAGGAGATAGTCTGAACAGGTTGTTTCTGGTATCCCTGCCATTTCCTTGACATGAAGGATGGCACAGGGTCACAGCTGTCAATCTGTATCTGATGCTTGGGGAAGTGGCTTAGGCCAGAAAACATGGGTCCATAGTGGGGAACTTTTTTCTGAAAGTTGAGAGTGATAATGAATCATAAGTTCATTATATACCTAGTATTTAGAATTTAGATTAGACATAACAGTCGTGTTGCAGGTCAATATTTTACCAGTCATATTCTCATACATATATAACAAGTAAAATGCTATTGATTGATTGATGTATGTTTTTGTGTATATTCACAAAATCTAAAGATTTTTCAACATTTAAAAACAGTCCAAACACGCCCAACTACAAACTTACCACTCTGTCAGGTGCAATGTAGGACCTATACCTTTCCCTGGCATGGTCCCTATTGCTGGACATGGTGAATAGTGGGTCTGAAAAAGGGGTAAAAATAAGTGGATAAGGAATACAGTATGCAATAAGGGGAAGTCCACATTATTTTGTACAGAAAAAATCGCAAATTGAAAAAATCAAAATCCAAAAGAAAATTTACTGTTAATTAAGGGTTTGAAATCACAATCAAAAGTATCAGGAACAATAGTCCCAATAAAACCTATTCTAATAATACCATGTCGAATAAATATGAAATATTTAATAAATACAAACCATAGATGTAGTCATATCTCCGCTGTGTCTGGACTTTTGTACTTTGAAGGGTTTGAGTAGTGGTCATCCCACCCTGCTAAAACAAATGTTCCATAACACTCTAATAGAAGGTTCATATAGGAAGTATGTCATCAATAAGACTGGCAAGAAGAGGAGCCCATGTTTCTGCTTTGAATACATGGGCTAAAAGTTAAGATTGAGGTGCTTATATTGCCAGGGCCTGCAGCCTCCTAGACATCACATTATACTGCCTCAAATCATAGCCTAACACAATATGATAGAGCCCACACCTTGGAATAAGCCTACTTCCGAAGGATCCTGGGTGTTCATGGTCTCAAATATGCATTTTTGGCCCCTGTTCTTGCTGGTGTCGTGAATGAAATAATTGCACCCCTTGAATCCTTAAATTCTCAATATGAATCAAAGTCCCATCCCCTCCCAGTAGAATGGTGCTAAAAAGGGTATTGTATAGCTAATGTTGATTCAAATAAAATTTGTTTTCTTAACAATTATGTTTCTTAGAATTTGTTTTCTTAATTTAGCCCAGCCACATTGAAGTGAAGGTTCTTGTGAATTTCAAAATTGAAACATCTTTGAGTCATAAAGAAATCTTTTTTCAAGACACTAATCTGCAAGACTTTTCTCCAACTCTGTACTTGAACACAAACATGATCCCTTTAGGTAATGCAATGTGGAGAGCACTAGGATCGAAGTGAGTCACACCAAGATGAGTGGTTTGCAGGCATCATCAGTCCAATACCTACCTCAGCTTTCAGGGTGTTTAAATTGTAAGAGCTTTTTATGAGGTAGGCCCCCAGCAGTCACCCCCTGGCACCAGAGAATAGCACCTTCAAGTGTAGTGACCACCTGCCTGAATGAAACTGAAAATTGCTCTTTGGTCTTTGTCTTTACTCCAAGCATCAAGAAAACAAGCAACACACTTAGTGAAGTAAATATCGAAATTTTAAGTAGCACACATAGCATTTAAGGGAATGTATCGGTGTTCAAATATGGAGTTGGATAAAAGTCTTGCAGATTGATTTCTTGAAGAATTCATTCTTTAAGAAATTTGAGGATGATTAACATTCACATGGGGATCCTGAAGATGGAATTTTAAATTCCGAACTGTCAGTCGATTTGCGTGGTTGTGTGAAATTGTTTGAATCATTCCTATCATTATCATCATTGAGTTTCATTCATCTCATTCACTTGATATCATGAAGGATCACATTAAAGGTTAAGAAATTTTAAGTATTCTCAACAATATGTTCTTTTGCTGCTTTCTTTTTTTCAAAAAACTCAGCCCATGGCCAGTCAGTTACCCAAGCAGTCCACTCCAAAAACCAAAAAAGAAGGCTTGCCCCCAGCAAAAGCATACTGTTAAACGAATGAAAGACAAAGGCCCGTATGCAATGTAAGTCACTAGCTAGTAGTTACTAGGTAGTGACTAGGTAGTGACTCACTAGCTAGTAGTTACTAGGTAGTGACTAGGTAGTGACTAGGTAGTGACTACTAGGTACTAGGTAGAGGCTCAATTCCAGCTAAATATACGGGTATTCAGTGTTGAAATTTATTGGATTTAGTTCTACTTTTTTAATTCTATTTTTTGACCGATTCCAACCCCCCTCCCCCTTGTAATCAAGTTTACAGTAGTTGTATTTGTTACAATAATAAAACAAGTAATTTAATAAAACAAGTAATTTATATTTTGTAGCCATTACACCAAAGTCTTAACATATCAATTTTTTTCAATGCTATAGCAATTATGATTCAGATTTCATTGTCAATAGGCATAGAACATATTCAATAATTTAAACTAGAACATATAAAAATCAATTGAGAATATTCAAGATAATATAATATTAAGCTAATTAAAAAAAAACAAAAAAAAAAACAAAAAAAAACAACAATAACGTGTAACATAATCATTCAGAAACCCCCTCCCCCTCTAGGTGATTATGTAATATGTTGGTGTTCAAGTACAGAGTTGGAGAAAAGTCTTGCAGATTGATGTCTTGAAGAAAGATTTCTTTTAAATTCAAAAATGTTTTAACCCTGATTTTCAGGAGAAGCATCTCTCAAGATGGAGTATTGGATCAGGATGCATGCCACTTCTCATTAATTTTATTAATGTGCAACGTAAAAGGACACAAATAACCCGGATCCATCCATGGGTCCTCTACTTCTCTTCACTAAGTGTTTTGCTTAATTTACTAACACTCCAGTTCATGATTTTTTTGCTAAAATTTTACCAACTGTTTTTTAGTGATTTGCACTCATAGCAGTATGGTTCACTCCTTAAATACTCACCAAGAAAATCTACCAATATAAATCCATTTGCTTGATCTTCTCAAGCAAAAACCAATTTCACAAGATTTATATTTGAATTAAAAAGAAATATTTCTTCAAGATTTCTTAATCACAAGATTCATCATTTTGTTTTATATATATTCCTGTTGCTAAATACGTGTTCAGCAACTTGCATTTGCAAGCCCATTATTTCCTTGCCTTGCTTCGGCGGACACGCGCACGCCCGCCGAAGGCGTAGGAGTCAGACAACGTCTGACAAGTGATACCAGCCTTCCCCTAACCAGGGGCGTCGCGAAACGACACCCCTATTTCTGACCAAGCTTTCTTGAGTACGTGCGCGGCGTTACGCCGCGCCGCAAATTAACAAAACAGATCGGAAAACTAGATTTTGAGAAAATACGCGTATTCATTGAAAATTCTCATTGTAGTTGTGCAGACATGGAAATTTCTATTCTGATTGATACAGATGATTTACAAATTGAAAACTACGCTCTGCATTACCAAAGTAATGAAATAAAAAATTCTACAGTTGCACAGCTCACAGCAGTGGCTCCGTATAAATCATATCGATAAAAACTAAAAGCTTCATGATTTTGAGACGATGATAGCAATTTAATTTGCAGGTTCTTAGCTGTCTCATATACTCACAAGAAGCTAGAACATGCTCTGAGATTCAAGACAAATGAAATACAAAACATAACGCCCGTATGGATGTATTTCAAATTACCCAGAGACTGAACAGCTAAAGCAATCATTTGAGATACAAGAGGTAACAATTTACAAAAAGTCATCAGAACACAGAACCTTTTGCCATCGCATATATAAAGTCAAATTACTCTTGATAATCCCGACCATGGCCCATCAAGCCTAATAGATTAGTAGTAACGGTGATTCATTGCTATAATTTGACTGCATAATCACTTGATGAGAAGATATGCCATTAAATGCAAAATTCTTGGCGGTTGTTTGAATGGACTTAATGCCATGATTACCTATGGAATATGATAAGAAGTGGATGGTGGCCGTGGAGTTTCGGTGGGATGAAGTTTTAAGGCTCCAAAGGGGAAGTTGCGATGAGACTCTATGGAGGACACTGGACAGTCAGTGCCAACGAGATATTGAACAAGGCAAGTGTGTTGAGGTTCCACAGAGGATGGGGTGCCTGCTTGTCCGATTGTATCAAGTCTCAATGAAGCACCGAGTGGGTGTGGCCTGGTTTCGATCCTGCGTCTCTGGAGTACTGCCAGATTTGATGCACAAGGTAGTGGAATTAGTCTATCATAAGCTGCTCGGCGCCCTCCATACAAGTAAATATTCCAATATTTTCTGTGACCAGTGGGGCAAATCTACGGGAGTCACAAACTGCTGCAGCTTGTTACCGATGGATTATTGCTCAATGAAATCGATCAATCTAAAATGGTTTGAAATGTTAAACCATTGTGTGCTTTGCTAAAGTAAATTGCAAAGCGCGATCCAGCTCAAGCCCAAAATAGATCATCGAAAGAAAATGGATCACATTCTGAACCTGCCGTCTGTCCGAACTCCGACTGAAACAGGATCACTCTTCTTTCCACAGGATCAACACAATCATATTTGAAGAACTCATATCAATATTATTCAAACAGCTGCAGCTTAACTGAGCAACAGGAAATAACTTATCATAATAAAATACTAAAATAATTATAATTTCAGTATTCAACTGATTTTTAGAACATAGTAGCGAGCATGACATATAATATAATACCTTATGACTCTTGTCCACATTCTACATAGCACAATTTTAGGGAAAAGCAAATACCCAGATTGATTTCAAATTCAAGTTCGATTCTGTGTTTTATGAAGTTATAGGTATTGACGTTCCGAAAATTGAATTGGGATTTTCTTGGCAGTAGGTTTTTACTTTTACTCTCTTGAGAAAAATTTGCCATTGCTGATTTCATCGAATCAAGTTTAAGATTTATCACTTCCAGCCTGCACTTTATATTTGGACGCTCATTTCTTCTCGTGGGATTTAGGTCGAAAAGTTTTAGACATAATGATACCCCTGCTAACACTAGCTGGGACAGTAGGCATGCCAGCTCTAAAAGTCTAAAATCAGATCTCAGGCAGATGAGATTTTATATTCAACTTGACTCTTACTGAGCCATTACATCGGAATAGCTGTACTATCCTGATAACAGGGGAGCCTCAGCCCTCATCTACCTGAGAATCACAAGTACTATGAATGGAGAACGGACATTTCATCTCACGAAACTTCATCTCATGACACTTAATCTCGCAATATGTCAAATCTACGCAAAGGTTAGGGTCTGGGTTAGGGCCCCATTCTAGAACCTGTAGTAATGTTAGTACAACCTGATTTTTGAAGGACGTCATGTTAGTATTGTTTCAGTGTCGTCACACAATCATAATTATGACTATACTATCGCAACATTCATACATGTTTAAGACTCCTCTTAAAATTTGGACGTAATGCAATGAACTAGCCACCACCGAGCGCTATTCAAGTTCTTAAGTATTTTTAGGCACATTTCTTCATTTTAACCTTGCAAATCAATTGGAATTGGGGATACATACGTTTTGATTGAATTATGAAATAGCTGAGTATAGCGTGATTTTTTTAACCCCTGCGCTCTACATTTAACCAATTCGATTATCTACCTCCCACTTTTGTTGACTGCATGAAAATTTCCTTTTTTTTACAACGCAACATACAACCTACAGTAATTTGCACAATCTTACAACCTGACATACAAATATGAACGGGGTTGCTCTGTTTCTGTAACTTGAGCTCCCTGGCAGAGGAGGAGCAATGCTGCAATAGCATTTGTAAACAGTGATGAACAGTGTCCTCATGACTGGTAAATGTATACAATCGGAACTGTTGAGCCTCACATTTTCTATTTTATTTCTGTGATTACTTGTCAACGTCAAGCAGGTCACATGTTAGTAATTTGTCCTTTTATTATCCTAGATGTTAGTACAATATGTTGCATAAGTTGCCTGGGTTTTTGAATGGGGGGTTAGGGTTTGGTTATGGGTTAGAGTCAGTGTTCCGGTTACGGTCAGGGTTATGGTTAGGGTCAGGACAGGGAGATGAAGTGTCCTGAGATGAAATGTCGTGAAATGTCGTTCACCCCCTTTTACTACTACTCCTTTTAACTACCCTATTGACGAGGTAGGGTAGTAAAAGTAGGTTTTAAAAAGAATTAACCCAATCATGATTTAAGACTCTATTATTAGATTTGCAGTAGTGTAAACACTCGAAATGAATAAAAAACCAATAGTACTTTACCAACACTTTTCTCATTTTACACACTTACACACTTTTTTACACACTTACATACAACCCCTTCACACTTACACAATCGCACTAAAAATTTTTTTTTACACACTTACACACAACCCCTTACACACTTACACTCGGTAAATTTTTACACACTTACACACTCTTTTACACACTTACACACAACCCCTTACACACTCGCACTTAAAATGTTTGAGACACACTTTTTTACACACACACTCGCTCTCACACACTTACACACTCGTTCTTACACACTTACAAGTAGCCCTCTAACAAACAGATTTCCTGATGTAAAACAACTGCCTTTGGTTTGCATCACAACCCTTTTTAACTACCCTATAGACGAGGTTCCATTGACTGATGAGCACACATACGTGTTACACATGATTCAATCTGAGTCTTTGCTATTTCAAAAAATTGCTGCCATTTAGAACTTTAGAATGTGAACACGAGTTTTTGTTACCTGTGCAATGTTCTCAGTCAATACAAGCATTTGGAATATCATTACTTCATTACAACTTACAAGTTATGAAGCGATTCAAAATGGTGAGGCTTGTGAAGTAAAACTTGAAAATTTAACTCACGTTTGAAACGGAGGCGTTTATGAAATCACGAATTCAGGGAGAGAGGTTTGGTGTTAGCGTCAGATCTGCAGATAACTTCTCTATTTCTATTCTCTAGTGTAACGAATGAAAAGGATGCTCCACTGTCACTTCTGAAGTTCGGAGCTCGTCTGCAATGACAAAAATTGAATCAAACTACGAGATTACAGTATGCAGTTTGGGTAATATATATCATGTCACAAATTAAACTATTATATCAATATATCAGTATCATGGTTTGGTCAATTCAATAAGAAAAATCAAATTTTCAACTTTAAAATGTTAGGTGTATTACCTACATGGTCAGTCGCATAAAAGTTTCGCATCAGTTGTTAAACAATCGTTCAAACCCATTATACCGATCCTTAATGTAAATTAAATTGACACGTGAATAATGGTTGTTTAATGTTTGTGCGGGCGCACACCATTAATTTGAGCTTGCCAAGAAAATATCAAGAGAAACGAAATACGCAAAATGGAGAAAAGAGGCATCGTTGCTATGGAAACCAGTCTTTGTGCACGTGCAGATTATGATCAGTTCTATGCGAGTACTTTCTATTACGCTACTACTGTTAAATTAAGTGTTTTGAATTGAATTGTGTAGTTTTTAAAATTTGGCGTTACATTTCCTTTAAATTCAAGATGGACATAAAACTTGAATAACAGAGGATATTCCAGATGGATTGTTTTCATAAAAACTGTGGCAGAGGTCGGTCGATAATCAGTAATCACTGCTGAGTCGGTGACAACTGTAGAAACTAAAGTTTTGGAATTGACTGCTATTTGTTTTACAAAAGTGTACAATTCAATCGAGTCTTAAAAATGTGTAGCATATTTCTAAAATAGATACAACTTACAAATCAGACCCGATAAAATCAAACATCGTAAGTCCAAAATGGCCATTTTGAGATAATCGAAAAAAACTTTTTTATTTCAACACATTGCGTTGAATGGAAATTTTGTTTGTTAGAGCCTTATCTTGATTGATAGGAGGATCTTGTGAAAACATTTTCATCGCATAACATCGTTCAAAACATCGAAAAAATTCAAAAAATACATTCTTTGCACTATGTCCACGCTTGAAAAAACAATAATCAAACAACGTACGTCCATAATTGGACATATGATGTTTGTTCCAATCACAAAGTGCTAAGGTGTACCAGCCTTATTAAAAAATGTACTGCATAACATCATATGTCCCTTGTTCGTGATACATTATTAACATAACATGCTCGTATTGACTGAACGGTATCATCCCCTGAGACCTCCGAGGGATATTTGTACCAGCCCTGTATAGTGGTATAGTGTATCCGCAAAGCTCTGGCTCCATTGGAAGGGTATTGCTACTGTAGGAGTGAATCTTGTGACCAATATAAGCAGTGATAATGCCCATAAGGGATGTGGATCCTTATTTCTCATTGACCAATTTCAATAACCAATTATATTGATAAACGAGTTCTTGAATATTTGATAATTCCATGATGCGAAATGGGCTTTGCACTTCTTACTAAAATGTAACATTGTATGGTTTTCAAAAATTCCTATTATCCTTTCAAAACTTACACAAATAAAGAACCTTTATACAATTTTTCAAATAATAATTGGCGTTAAAAAATGGTACTAATAAGAATCAGAAGCATCTAAAAGTTAATCAATTCATTCTATTGTTTAATTTTAGAAGACAATTTTGACTGATTCAAAGAAAATGCGATAAAAGCCCTTCTTGAAAAATTTTTAATTGTATATTGAATAGAGTGAATAAATATGTTTGTAAGTTCCTTTTTGCCAAGCAGCATTAGGCTAAATGTTAATGATGTATGGTTTTTAAAGCTTCACAATACTATTATACTCTTAAATGGCACCAAAAACTTTTGAATTCAAGACAAATATATAGGTATTTCATGTATTTAAATAAAAACTTGAGAAAATAAAAGGCCTGCGACAGCAGAGTTTTATAAGATTTTGGAGAATAAGGACATTTAAATGATTTGCAACTTAATTCAACGATTTTGAGGCTCTAAAGCACGAGAAATCTTTGAAACCATCAGGTAAAGGAAAAACTTGTTTTTCGGTCATAACTCAGCTTCTGGAACTCAAAAGTGAATATAAACTTCACTGAATAACATGTTTGTTCAATTCAGAATCCACATTTTGAAAAATCAAAATGATGCATAGTTTTGGCTATGAATAAATATTTCAAAATAGTTTTCAAAAATTAAGATTAAACAAAAAGCTCAAATAAATTCAAGAAAGCATTTGTTTGAAGCAGGAAGAACATTAAAAACGGAGTAAAAGCTGAAAATCGTTAATCATACTGGACTTATTATATGATTTGACGGGATTTGATGGTATTTTCAGGTTTTTGGCCCCAACGTCATTATGGCCTTGCCGTGTGTTTGGGTTAGCCAAAATAATATACTGTGAAATTTCTAAGCCCATTCTACCTTTGAGAGTGCTCTATTAATTTAGATTAGGTAATTATTAGGCATTCTGCCTATAGCTTCTATAATTTGATCCATTAGCCATGTACAATTTCATGTATGTTATTTAAATTTTCAAATAAAAGAAAGTTCACTAAGTTTTAAATACCTACCGACAACATGAAATCAGAACAACTGGAGTTTTTAAATAAAGCTTCGATCTAGAGGCTTTCATTATCTTAGCATAGTATGGTCTAAGGAGATTAGACTGTTGCCTCCCTAGTTCATGTATGGCAACCTTTCCCGTAGCTTACCATAAGTCCACCACAAACTTACCACAAGTTTACCATAAATTTATAATATATGCTCACACTTGAGTGACCATAAGTTTACACCGGCTTCACTATACGTTTACCATAAGCTTGCTATATTAAGTTTATCATAACTTTACAATATGTTTACAATTTACTCTTGAGTTAACCATAACATAAGTTTACTCTTATAATAATGAGATAATGGTAAACTTGTGATAAAGTGGTTTTATGGCATTCTATGGCAAACCTATGGTAAACGACGGGAAAGGAATAAATTCTAAAAATCTACCGTCCTTTTGTGCTGTTCATCGTTAGTTTACCATAAGTTAACCGTATATTTGTCATAACTTATGAAAAATATACGGTAAAATTATGGTAAACTATGGTTTAATAAACTTACGGCTCATAAGTTTAAAATTGCTGTTTACACTTAATAAAGTAACCATTAGTTAATAAGTTTACACCCCCTTTACCATGAGATTACTGTTAGTTTGCTATAAGTTAACCAGGCCATAAGTTATTAACCGTAAGTTAACAATAGTCAATACGTTAAACTTTAAACCGCAAGTTTACCAGTTTACCATAAGTTCAGTTACACTTAATCATAATTTCATCACTACTTGACCTTAACATCAAGAGCATCACTTTACACTCTACGTTTACTACTAGGTAAGTTTACAATTTCCGATTTTCTTAGTTTACCAAACGTTTATAGATAGAGAATAGAGTACTATACAAACTTGAGTTGACAAAAATGTTAACATAAGTTTGCCTTACAAAATAATTTCAAGTTTGAGCTACTGCTAGAGCCCCCTATATAATAATAGAATAATGTGAAAGGTAAACTTGAGCGTGAACTTAATAAGGATAAGTTTATAATTAACTTACATGGTAAGCTTATAATTGCAAAGTCATGATAAACCTGTGGTAGTGTGGTAAACTTATGGTGAATTGGGACTATACTTTCATACCAATTCAACATACTTTTACCACAAGTTTAACATAAGTCGACCCTAAGTGGTTTAATGCGACAGTCACATGTTTAAACTTTTGGACGAATCAGAAAGATTTTTCCCAGCAGTTTTTGATTAAGCCTACTCAATTTCACGAGGATTTCTCTCGTCTCATTCCATACAGTAACTATGGATAAAACTTAAGCTTAAAGTGTAAACTGATGTCAGAGTAGTGGTAGAAATAACGTGTATACCAGATACCTACTTAGTACTTATCCATTTATGGTAAACGGCTAAACTGATAATGGTAACATGGTGTTATTAAACTGAAAGCAAAGGGAAAGTGGCCGGATCGGCCAACTATATTTCCTTTTTAAGGTTCGGCCAATTCAAACTGTGGTACAATCATTATACCTTATTAAGTCATTAATCTTGGTTCTCGAAGTCGAAAATAAACTTGTAAACTTATTGGAGTTTCTGAATTTAAACTTCCATCCGTGCAAGATAAGCTAACAAAGGAAGAATAATGGGCACATTAATTTTCAATAATGCAATATTGTATAATTTCGAATTATTTTAAGTACCTACTAGAATTCTACAAAATGATATTACTATTATGGGCCATCCATAATGACTTCCGCAAAAATTCCATCCTTCCCCCATTGTCCACAAGCGTCTGCAATCCCGAAAGCCCTTGCTCCACCCCCCACCCCCCCCCCCCGATGTCCACATTTTTCTCGAAATACTCTTAAAATTTCCTCCTGGAATTACGAAAAAATCTGCCCAAATTTCCGAAAAAACGGACGTTAGCATTTGCCCAAAAGAACCTCAACCCCTCCCCCTACATCTGCATTTACCAGACTACCACTCTTTGCAGACGTCCTTTATAGAATGTGGATGGCCTTCTTTGGATTTTTCAACATTGAACATTTCAGTTTGAAGGGCTAAAATTATGTCATTTTACCAGTATTTAGCACTAATCATAAGCCTTAATATTTAGCGTATGTCCATTACAGATGTCAAAATTATAAGCATTGCCCATTTCCTTCTGATTCACAAACATTGTATGTCCTAATCAGGACATAAGATGTTTGTTAATGGATGAAAAAATTGGACATACAAAGTGGAACGCCAAAAACTCCTATTTCTGATTGTTTCTGGGTTCCAAAAATATCACCATCGTGTCCGCCGTGAAAAACTGGTCTAGAAGGGTCAATAAAAAAAATTTTCGATTTTTGGACATACGATGTTTGATTTTATCGGGTCTGAAATATTTGGTAAGAAGTTCACATTTTAAATGCATTTTTTGTCCTCATGACTAAATTTGATTTCGAAAATTCATAATCAATTCCAAGAACAACCAAAAATACAGTTTCACCGTCAAAAATTCTTAATTCTTACAAGTAGATAAAACAATCATTGAAAGAAGGCTCGTTTGGAATTAAATTTTTCATGGAAAAAATAGCATTTCAATTTTCGAAAAATTATTATTAAATGTAAGAGCGACCAAAAATAACATTTCTACCAACAATTTTAAACGATATTTCTGCCAATAATTTTTGGCTATAAAACTGTATTTGTTGCTCGGCAAAACCTTCAAATAGACTATCAATAATCGATAACTTGTATAATGTACTTACTTTGTACTTTGTTGAGTTTCGTAGATTCCTCTATCAGGCCATCGCAGCTGCGCACCACCCCGACAGCGAAGGAGCTGTCTTGTAGCCATTCCATTCTAGAATTGAGTTCCCCGTTTCTTGTACTGTATCCGGGAACTGGGGTCCATCAGGGGAAGGAAATGACGAACGCTGTAGCAAAACTTTCATGAATGGAATGATATAAGAAGGGAATCTGTCGGTAATTCATGAAAATAATCAATGAAAATAATTTTTGTTGCAAGTGGCACAGAGTTGAATACTTTGACGTTAAGTATCAAACTTAAGTCGGTGTGTAGCAGTCATTACAAATACAGTGTATGGTGCAAGATCTAAGAACCCTGATGTTCTCAGCACAATTTTGTCCTTCCCGAAATTGTATGAAATTATTTTAAAATTATTGAGCTTAACAATAAACAAAAGTATACTGACCCATCACCCCCTTCAATAATGCCATTTAAAACAATTCACGTACCATTTATTGTCAACAGAGAATTGACTGAACAGAAGCGAGGACGAATAAGAAAACAAAAGAAGCTGACGTAGGATTCCATCAAGGTAACATTGTCAATTGAGTCGTACTATTCTTCAAGTCACCTTAAAATGGCCTATTATCTGAAACCCTTCATTTTTATCAATACCTCATAATCTCATCAAAAAATACCTTGTAAATCATAGTGACACATCAACTTGACTATAATTGCACAGCTGTGCCACCAAAACATTGGAATCAATAAATGCTTAGACAGAGCACCAACACTACATAAAAATGATAAATAATTTCAACATTTTTTTTCATCGCAAAGTGCTATAGCCTCAATGTAGTTCAAATAATACAATGGATCATTATTGATGATCATTATCTTATCATTGTACTATTATTATATTATTAAAATACTCTGCATTTTTTAATTTTCTGGTTAGAGTACGAACAAATGAACGAAGAATATTTCCGAAAAGAAGTTACACGTTTTTTAATTTGTTTTTGTTGTCTCACAAACTTTTTGTAAACAAATATTTGATTTGATTGAAAAGAACTTTTATTGCTTCAATCTAATCGACATGATTAATCATTTTATAACATCCAACCCCATAAGCACATAACGCATAATTTTAATGGATTAAAGATAACAAAGTACATAACACTCACGTTATAATATATTGGTAATATCGTCAATCCAATGCTCTGCTGTTTCCTGCGTGAAATCCAGGAAGTCGTCAGTAATCCATGGGCCCATGCCTCAAATTAGATGTTTAAAAGTTGAAATATGCCTTAGAATTCAGAATAAAATCAATTTTTCAAAATCGTTAACTTATATCTGCAATGTACAAAATAGATAAGTAGTAAATAAGAAATAACTGGGCTTAATAAGAAATATTTAACAATCCTGCTATCTTCATAATTATAATCCAGAAGGAAGTGGACCATGAAATCGACAATCAATTGGCATCAGGAAACGAGACGATATATATGCAACGAATGGTAGGCAAAGTGTCAGATATCATTGGAAATATCGCCAATCGGCAATTTGTATCGCCATTGTCATCAATAGCGACAATAAACATTGATTGACATTCATTGGCGACACTCACTGTCTACAATATAAATCATGAACTCCTAGTGCCCTTGAAGATCGCCAAACACCCATAGTAGGTAATGGTGATTGACTATCACAAATTTCGACGATGATCAACTACATTCACTGTCGCCACTGTCCGCATAATCCATAATCAGCGATGGATTTGCTGCATATCACAGTCGACTATTAACCCTAATCCAAACTCTAACCATCACCACACCATTACAAAAACCTGTGCTATGGCTCAAAGAGGTTGAAATATAAACGTTATAACTCATGAACGATAGTGTTATCATCTGAAGCTTTCAAAAATCATCTGAAGCTTTCAAAAATCATCTGATTATCATCCACAGCTACATCGGCTGGCTACAAGTAAGGTTTGGTTAGGGTATGGATTATTCATTAGGATTCATTGGCGACTGTGGCGATACATTTGGGCAGATATTAAAAGAGCAGAATTATTAGTAGTATTATAGAAGAGGTAATATTATGGAGATAAGTAAAATCTGGAATCAGATGGTCCCAAGGGGCACTATGAAGGAAATCGCCAGTGACCTACAAGAGTACAAGGAATGCCCCATACCTACTGTGCTCCACTATGACTGCCGACTGGACGAATCTATGACCAAAACCTGACACATTTGCAACTAAAAATTCAAGTTAAGTCAGGTATACAAGAAACACAATGAAATTTCAGCAAAACAAACTTACACGTGACCAAATTAGTACAGAAACCAGAATCGTACTACTGTATCGAGGCATTATTACTGCATTTAGGCAAGAGCCTGCCAAGTCTAATATTTTTAAATCCCCAAATCTTAACATAAATTTGTGCTGATCGTTCGATTGAAATATATGGCTCAATAGCGACATGATGCAAATTTGTATGCTTTCGATAAAATCTATTTAAAAAGTTGCCACATGAATAGGAAATCCATGCATCTCTTCGAGTCCTCCGGTTATTGAATGATCTGCACACATATAGATGCATTTGGCTCTTTTAGACCCCTTATTAGAATGTTTAATTCTTTGTTGTCTTTAAGGGCGCTCCTCCGTTCCCCCTTAATGGAATGAAATCAATGGAATGGTCATAGTCTGGAGTTAAAAGTGGACAACACTAACAGTTTGTATAAAATAGACACATCGGTAAAAGGGTCACAAGAGTTTTGAATTTTGTCCAATGGATGCATTGGATCCATCATGTCCAATGGACGTCCATTTGACATCCATTGAACATTATTTCCAATGGATCAAATAAGTCCATTGGGTCCATTTTTTTGATGATCAATGGACATGTTCAATGGATCAATCTGAGTGGATCGAGTGGACACAATCACCAAACATGATTTGGTAGATGGGCATCAGTCTCTGGTATTTTGTTCAATGGATCCATTGTGTCCATTGAACACCATTGAACGTGTCCATTGGATCCATTGCACATTGTGTCCATTGGATCCAATGTGCAATGTATCCAATGGACATGTCCAATAGTGTTCAATGGACACAATGAATCCATTGGACGCAATGGATCCATTGAACAAAAATACCAGACTGATGCCCATGTACCAAACCATGTTTGGTAATTGTGTCCATTCGATCATTAAACATGTCCATTGAACATCAAAAATGGATCCCCTAAGTCCATAGGATCCTTTGAAAACCATTGATAAATTTTACCGGTGGACATCATGTCCAATGGACATCCTTTGGACATGATGGATCAATGGATCCATTGTACAAATTCGCAACTCTTGTGACATATCAATTGAAACCAAAAACT
Organism: Beroe forskalii; assembly: GCA_011033025.1. Classification (NCBI taxonomy): domain Eukaryota; kingdom Metazoa; phylum Ctenophora; class Nuda; order Beroida; family Beroidae; genus Beroe; species Beroe forskalii. The sequence goes on along the minus strand of WFMF01000119.1, from coordinate 255,535 downwards.
ATTGGTCTGAGTCAGAAGTTGATCTTTATTTTCCTCAAAATTCAAATAGACACATCAAGAGGCACCGAAACTAAGTAAAATTTATTGTCAAAGAAAGCTCACAATGAAAGGAATTAAATATTACATAAATCAAGGTTCATATTACTATATTAGCTGGGAAAGTGGACCATCTTGCCTCAAATAGGCATTAGGCATGCCAAGTGGCACCAAGAACTAATTACTTATTAAGATGAATATGAATAAATATATTATTGTTATTTCCTTTGTGGGTGGCCTTTTTAACAGTCTTCATGATTGGCTAAGTGCTTTCCCTCAGCACAACCGAGAAGTTTCCTTAGTTATAAATTATGAAAAATATATCATGTTATTGTGCTGTAGAAATTTTATTCATTCATTCATTCAATTACTAAGTAAACTTTTCAGTAAAAATTTATAGTAGACTAGATTGATTCAATTCAATTCATGAAAATGACATAAAAGGGATCATGTTGGTGTTCAAAGTACGGAGTTGGAGAAAAGTCTTGCAGATTGATGTCTTGAAGAATGATTGCTTTTAATTCAAAAATGACATAAAATGTCATGAAATGACATGAAATAAATGTTTAAATTTGGTCAAAAATTGTGCAATGCATAGGCACTGAATACATGTTTAAAATTGTGGAGTATAAAGTGGGCAATATTTTGCCTCAAATAGACAACAAAATACTTGATGAAATTTCTAGCAAAGCTTACACTTACAATTGACTTGATAGGATAATTACAATTGACTTGATAGGAAAATACAGAAGACACAAGCTAATATTGTGAGATTGTGCAGAATAAAGAGCCTTATATTTTGACTGGCAAAGTTTTACCACAGGAACATGACCAAGATTAGCCTCCATTAGCCTCCATAGTGGAGGCTATTTGGCTATTTTTCAAAAATTAGCTTATTGCAAAAGCCTCCATGGAGACTAATTCTTGACATTAGCCCCACTCAGCCTCCATGGAGGCTAATGGAGGCTTATTTTGGTCATGTATTCCTGTGGTAAAACTTTGCCTTTTGACTCAGACAGAAAAATCAAGTGACATCAAAAATTAAATAAAATTGCCAGTGAAAGTTCACAATAATGCAGTTTGAAAACAGCAAAAATAGCTGTTCATATTGGGGGATATAAATTAGGCCATTTTTTGTGAAAAAATACTAGATGAAATTTGCATTAAAATTTGTCTGAAAATAAAAGGGATTGAAACTAACATAAAATACATGTTCATATTAGGCATGAAGATTGGGCAAGATTTTGCCTCAAATAGGCCATGTGCCAAGTGGCACCAAGAACAAAGAAAAGTTTTCAGTCAAAATTTTCAATAAACTAGATTGAAATTGTTCATATTGGTCAAAAAATTGGGAAATGCTATAATATTGCCTCAAATAGACATATCAAGTGGCACCAAAAACTAGGTAAACTAGGTGAAGGATAAAATCACATACCTAAAGCTAGTCTTCTACTCTTCTTAGTAGAATAAATACAGACCATGGATGGAGCTGTTGAGAGTTTTCTGGCTTGACTTCTTCTTTCTGAAAGTCAAGCCACATAACTCTCCAACAACTCCATCCATAGTCTTTGATGGAATCCATGAAAGAGTGCCTTCATCAAACATCTAGGCAGATCCAAATAAAGCATAATGATATGGTGTAATGAAGGCTATAAACACTGAGCCACCTGAACTTCAAAAACTTTAAAAAAGTGAAAACATGGTGGAAATAAATACATGTTCATATTGGGCATAAAAATTAGCAAATGATTTGCCACAAATAGGCATGTCAAATGGCACCAAAACTGTCAAGTGTTCACTGAAAACTTGCATTAAAATAGATAACAAACAAAATAGATATATACCTATGTTGATATAGTGACGGATAAAGTAGGAAATAGTTTGCCTCTAATAGCTAAAAAAGTAGGTGAAATTTTCTGTATAAATTGGCTTACCAATTGAAAATGACAGAATATAAATTTTGTGGAGAATGAAGAGGGCAATATTTCCTCTCAGACATATCATGGCACCAAAAAAAAGCAAAACTAGATTTGAAGGCTTACTACAATATGAATAAGGCATCAAGAGGCATTTATAGCTTCAAAGGAATAATCACATTCATGGAAAGTATTTTGCCTTAAATGAGCTTAAACTTATTTCGTATAGAAGGATTATTGAAAAAATATTTACATTTAAAGAACTACTAATAAAGCTGGCATCCAAGGAATAAAACTTGGAAAGGAAAACCTGTAAATGATAACATATTATAAGGAGATCTTACAGGACCAGAACAAACCGAACAAATGTTCTTTTAATGGCAAAATAGCGTGATGGAAACAAGCATAAAATTCAAACAAGCATAAATGTTTCACTTTTATAATTTTGAAGTATAGAAACATAAAACAATGGTTATTCGTCACCACAGAACCTTGGTAAGGCATTAAAAGACTTGGTAAAGACTTAACAGAAACTAGAAAGCAAGAAGGAACAATGTATGAAGTGCTTTGCTGGTACTTCATATGAAACCGGCTATCCAGTTCTGACAAAAAATTGGTCAATTTCTGGATGACTGCTGAGAAAATACTATGAACGTAGCGCGCGGCGCCATTTTCCTGGATGGTCGTTCCGACGGTTCAAATCGATCAGTCAAAACGACCAACTGTTGGTGAGAAATAGGGCCCTGGTTTAGCGCTTGCCGCGCCGCGCACTCCGTGCGCGTAACCTGGGTCCTGGTTAGGGCAAATACCAGCCGTGAAGTGTTGCGCGTCGCGTCGCTCGGAACTTGGAAGGGTCTATTATTTGCAAAGGTGTGCATTTGCTAAACACGTTTACCCTTCCGCTAACGAGGGGCGTCGCGCCGCGCCACGCACTCCGTATACCCCTGTTATTATGTTATAGTCGCGCGGCGCGCTTTCATTCCCCGCTTAGGAAGGTGTGCATTTATGTACTACGCGTTGCTAAACACGTATATCCCTGTAATCGTCGCGCGGCCGCGGCGCGTTCACACACCTATGCGGGATAAGGACGTGTACGCGCCGCGCGCGCTTCTCGCTGAGGAAGCGCGACGCGAACATTAACGGAGTTATAATTATTCGTGTTTAGCACTTACAACTTAGAAAGGTTTATCATTCGATAAAAATATATCCATCATCCCCGGACTAATTTAATCATTGATTAGGAATGATGAATGAAATGCAAAATAAACATTTGTTTATTCTGAAAGTGTTGTTTTATTCTGAAATACAGTCTTCTCTTAAAAGTAAAGCCACAATCAGTACTATACTGGCAAGTCAGTGTGCACAGTGTTAACCTTAGTTACATTTTTGGTGTCTCATTATGCATTATGATTTGTTTGTATCTGCCTAGATCTCTGATATAAAGGTATCTATCTCACTTGGATCCTGTCAAGGACTAAGGAAAGAGCTGTTGGAAAATTTAAAATTTTGTGGCTTGACTGTAAAAAGATGACTGTCTTAGTACCCCAAAGATAAACTTTGAATATAGATTTGTTGTACAATGTATGACCCGCTGACATCAGCCGCGAAGCTGATTCTCGAGAGGGTCTGTCAACACCAGACAAGAATAGATTAAAGATTGACTATTTGAAAAATAATCCTCACCATATTTTGTCTTTTCCTTGAACCATAAAGGAAACTTTCTTCAAGACATCAATCTGCATACTTGGTATTTTTTTATTCCTATCAGTATTTGATTAAACATTGATATGAGTTTTGTGCTGCAAAGAAGATGTGCTAGTGATCAATTGTTTATTGTATCAAGATTGATTATTCATTTCAAATATGCTCACAAGCATATAATATGATCACACATTATGATGGGAGCTAGTATTACGCATGTGTGCAGACTGCTGGATTGACAGAGGCCTCAATAAAGACATGCGGTTTTCCTCTGCACGCTTCAACTTTCTATACAAATTCCGTCAAAAGCACGTCTCTATCGAGCCCTTTTTCAATCGAGTGGTCTGCACACTTATGGGTAAAAATTTAAGATTGTAAGGATCAATCATTATGTCTGGCAGTGGTTGGTGGAAGGAGGGGAGTCTGCCAAAAAAAGGTGTACCATGTTTGAAAGAGTCTAACAGGGTAAAAGTTTTGGGGTTTATGTTTTTTTTTCAGAATGCCCTCCTCATAACGTCATAATATAATAGAATGGCTGGTCTTTAAAATTCGATGAATTTTGCTCTACTTCATTGTTATAACAAGTTAAAGGCTATTATATTCTTTCATTACCTCCATGGCTTTATTCATATTCCTAATAATTATCATAATTATACTCCAATTGATGAAAGATGATGAAAATAAAGTTAATCCTTACCAATAACTTGATAAATGATTATTGCTTCTAGGTATGCTATATGGCTGCTGATATCATATGTCAAGGATATTTGACAAAAGCTCCACCATTAGAGCAAAAAAGAAGTGTAAGTTATTTATTTAGATTTGCTATTTCATATTTGGAAGTTTGGAGTTATTTGAATGACTTCAGGTCTGATTTACTTACTTTTATAGGACCAAATTTATACTGCCAATATGAATTTATTAAGCTTTTAATTGTACTTTTGAGAATTTATGCATCTAATTCAAGCATTCTACTTATATTTGACTTTGATATTCAGCTTGCCACAATGCCACAGATAATATGCAAAGGGATGTCCATGGGGTAATGGGTAAAAAGTTTGTACTCTTTTAACTAATATTGACCTTCCACAGTTTGAAAACTAATAAAATTGCAACTTTACAAAAGCTCTTTCTGCAATAAATCATTATGACAGTGCACCAAAATAATCTGCAGCAATCATCATCCAATATGTAATTGCACAGTGATGCTTTGAAATATATTATAAATAAAATTTGCCTTGATAATATATTGCTTTATGATTACAAAGTAAACCTACATATCATCACTATAGCCAAGAACATCAGATAATTATAGATAGGTTATCTCCTGACTTATGTCATGGTTGTGTTCACGAACATTACCAGTACTTCTCTGTAGTACCTTTAGACGTGAACATTTCAACAGGCCATTACGAGTGACGTGGTGATTGTGGTGAAAGCATGTTGATCCTGCCACAAAACGAAATATATATTTTCGTAATCAACATATAGTCCAGGACATGAATAGGCGTTTTAACTTCATCAATACATTGGTTAAGACCATGATGATGACATCAATCTTAACTGCATGTTGTGTTGCCAGACACCCCTGTTCTATCTTCAAAGTTAACAACACTATCACCCTGTAATTATACTATCAAGCTACCAGGATAATTTTATCTCAACTAGACATCCCGCAAAACCCTGATAATATATATCACGGCTAGTTAGATATACACCCGACTCAGTGAGATATATAGATATATACTCAGAGCACCTCACCATATCAAATGTGAAGGCTGTCCACGAATTGGAGGCAGTTGTGAGTGACGTCATTATCATGGATTAGAACAGTGAATTGTGGACGTTTTACCGCCTATTTTCCTTGCCCTCCCCAACACTTATTACACCCGCATACTGTCGTCACTTCATAGCTCACTACATTTAGCACAGGTGGAGCTGGGTTGTCTGTAGTTAATGTTTGCAGAGTGACAGAACGCTGGAAGGGTACTGTGTCCGGTTTAAACGTTTATATTCATGGAGTACTACCTCGAGTTTAGCTAAGGAATTTATAAAGTTGTTCCTAACTGGTGTAAAATCAGTAAAAATGTCCAATATTAGAATATAATATTGTTACCGGCTGACTTTTAAAATCTTCAGGTTAGGTATCTTAAAAGAATATGAAATAGACCAACCGGTGCCCCAGAACTTTCGAAATATGTGATGAGCTGATGTGAATGGAGATAAATTTCACATCATTTTCCCTAAAAGCTTGAATTTAGTAGCTACACATCTTTTCTGATTAATAGTCTGCACAGGTGTAATACGTGTATTCATGTATTGTAGTACGACAATAAGATATACAGTCGAAATAATTAATGACTATAAGAATTCGACACACAATGTGAAATTGAAAACTGATCATACATTCCTACCACTTAGCCTCATAGGGCTAAGTGGGTATGTGCTCTCTAATGGACTGAAAATATCCGATAGTAAGAAAAGTTTCTTTTCAATATCGAGTCTATTGAGTAAGAAATTACAATACCTATTTAGGTATTTACCTCGTTCATTATGCTATTTCATACATACATACCAGAGAAAATCATGTGATATTTTCAGGAATGGTGCCGACGTTACTTCACGCTAAGCAGAGCAGATAGAATCTTAAGGTTGGTGAAACTGCTATAGCTAATTGTAATTATGACATTCAATTTCAACTCAAAAGTTAAAAGCTGAAATTGTAATAACATGTTTTTTGTCAACATATTCTTAGATTGGCAAAGGCCTTCTTCGCTATCCAAAAATGTCAATTATCTCTATATATTTCCAAACAGGGTTGCTAAGAACATGACCTTTTAAACTTCTATTGTACTTTATTCAGGTATTACAAAGATGAACAAAACTTGGCCAAAGCTAAGGGGGAAATAGCTCTTTCCCAAGTCCTGAAGATAAATGTTCCGTCGGAGCACAGCCTACAGAATAACTGTAAGTTTTTATTCTCATCATCACACCCAAAATTTTGTAAGTTACGTCATTCTCAATCTGTAATGAATTATACTGATGCTAAATAGTAATGATTTGTATACCAGGATTAATTTTTTGCTCTTTATCCGTCGCTATATCTCATATTATACCAATAAAATTGCGTTTGGTGTTTTTTTGTGCTTCACGTGTCTTACGAGACATCTTTCTAATACCTTCCTACCAAATATCGCGGGTTTCAGCTCAATTTGTTAAAGCTATTCGATAAGCGTTCGCCGAAGAAGTCGGCACTCGGTAGATTGAACTGACTCGTTCCTTTATAGATGCGTATTTAAATTCTATATCACGCGTCAGCTGCGACTTTCAAGGCGAAAAAGTGATATTCAGATAACAAAATAAGTGAAATTGTCACCCCTGACTGCTAGTGCCCACTATGTTCTCGAAATAATCTTTTTGACATTGTCCAATCAGCACAGCTCGTGTGCAGGTTGGGCAATTTTAAATGGGCCTGTTCGAAGGTTTAAGCTCCACCGATTAAATAGTAGGACACCATATTCTGACAAAATAAAGTAAAATTTCAGACAAAATAAAAGATGGCTACGTTTGACAAATCATCCTCCACAGAGACAAAGTGTTTATAAAATCAAACGTTCAAATTTTTGGTAAATCAACGAACAAATTAATCAAAATTTCTGTTGAATTTGCCACGAAAATATCCATAGCATTCGTTTGATCGAGTATAAATAATCCACTCATAAATCACAATGCAACTTATTTTCAAAACTCTGTGTTCTCAAGACTTCTGCACTTTGAACTTGCAATAAGATATTGCTTCTAAAATCTGCTATTTTTCTTAGCGATGAATTTTCCCAACTCTACACAGTACAGTATGCTGACTATTTTCAAATCTCATTGTTCTCAACTTGCTACTAAATCTGTTTTGAACTTGCAAATAAATAAGATCTTGCCACTTAAACCAGCTATTTTAGCGATGAATTTCGCCAACTCTACACAGCACACTCACCACGGCCGCGTATCGGACACAACACGGCATGCCTTGATAGTTGGAGTTAGTGGCACCCTGTCTCTAGCCTTCATGAGCAACACCATGATCCTGCTAGCAATCCACAACCGAGCCCTCAGACTGGACAAGCTCAGTATCGTCCTGATCACCCACATCGCATTCAGTGACATTGGGTACTCTCTGTTTGCTATACATCCTACTCTAGCATCCCTGATCTGGAATGGCTGGCCTTACAACACCATCTCCTGCTACGTCTTCCACTACCTCCAAGTGATGAACTTCATGGCTGCTACCATGCTGATCTGTGCTCTACATATCAGTAAGCTGACCACGCTAATCCACCCCCTGAGGGTGATATCCAGGACTACCAGACAGGGATATCTGATAGCCAGCATCATCTGGACACTAACCACGATACTACCTCTCTCCCAGCTGATAGTGGACGGAACAGACATCTCGTATAACCAGATTATCTACAGGTGTGCTTACCTCTTCACCAAACCAATCTGGGAAAAACTTCTCCCGACTCTCCCGATTATCTTTGGTGTCATACCCAACATTGTCGTTGTCATAACGACCGTGACTCTGCTGATCTTTGTCAAAAGAGTGACTGGCCGGGCTAAGCCGCAGGGCATAGTCACCTATGTCTACGTGGGAATAACGTATCTGATATCGGGGGTACCTATCCTGATGTACAAAGGAATCTTCCGACGGTTTATTGCAGAGAATTTACCTGCTGAAGTTAGAGATTACTGGGACAATCACCTAGCAATGTTCGCCTTTTTTACAACCTTCGTTAATGCTATGTCCAATGCTTTCTTGTATTACATTTCCTTGGATAGCTTCCGGGTGTTTGTGAATAGGCGTGTGTTGCTTTGGGTGAATAAGGTGAACGGTGGGTGTAGACGTTCATAAGACCAGGACAAACTTCGAACTGCAAGAGTACTAGGGCGAACCTTGAACTTATAGAGCTAACCTTAAACGCTAAATTCCAACCAATAGGTGCATACTAAATAAGGATTACACTTAAAAATTCTGCTCACCTTGACTTCATACATTCATCTAAGAAATTTGATTATCCACAATTCATCATGCTCGATCAAACGTGAAGATCCAAATACGCAAATTTCCGACTTCTGACTTTACAGTTCACATCATTCCGTCTGCTGTGTGAGTTGAGATTTAGTTGAGTGTTCAGTCTGACGTCATGCGTTGAAAGTGAAAGCAGTATCAAATTCTTAAATTATTCGTCATACAAAGAGGCATTCTAGAATTTTTATTTCAACTTTCAGGTTCCCAATTTGACTATGAGATAATAAAAAAACGCTATACGATCATTGATCATTGCCATTTGCGGTTTGAAGCATCGCCTACTTACATCATTAAGATCATCAGTACTCATTGTGCCCCTATTTATGAAGAAAGAGTTGTGAAATGGTGATGTGATGCATGAATCTGAATCAGATCATCTGATGTCACAGGGTGGGTCATGGGATTGCCTGTATAAATGGGACATGCAATATGTACATACCTAGTGTATACACAATGTACAATGTACAAACTATACATTGAGTACATCACATTCATGTACCACGCTAGCACAGCCATCACGCCACCATCATGCAATACATATGTGCTCCTTCTCAATATTATGAGTAATCGGAAGTAGTAGTTCCATTCTCAAGCAATCACTTCTAATCATGTCGTGATATGAGAATTGATCGACAAACATTCATCGACTACTGAACCTATTATTATTCATTCTTCAATGAAATGAACGTAGGTAGGTTACATTTGCTTACTCACAAGCAGGGAGAATTAATTACTCTGTATCACGTGATTACCCCACTGTTTGCGTATCAAAGTTCATGCTAAGGCCTCCCTTTTGAGCATGGTTTTATTCAAGAATCAAGCCATGTTTCTTCAAAGTAAAGATTAAAGGACTAAAGTCTTCCTGGAAATGAATGCAAGAGGCAAACGTATGGCTTAATGGTCTCTCTAGCCCTCCTCTAAATGGTCCTCTATATTGGTACTCTAGGGGAAGTCGGTGAACCTCCAGTCTGCCCCGTATTGTACGCCTAACATTGTGTATAATATTTTCTAAGTATCATCATCTCAATCTAATTAATTGTGATTTGTATGTGACCCTACCTACACACTCCTGCGTTTTCCATGTCCCTTCTTTGTTTTAATCATGTATAAAGTTTCCAAAAATATGCGTGAAAAATGAATTGATCTGGTCAGGTGTAACCATGCCATTTTAGAACTCAACAATGAGCCCGACCCATCATGTGAAAAGATTTCTGATTTTACAGTCTGCTTGCACAAGATACAATGTATAGTATTTAGTGTACAATATCGTGTATAATCAGAGTACATATAGAGGGAACATGAAAAGACATCCTGTAGGCATGTGGTTGTACGATAGCCGGAATAGTGACTGATGTAACTTGTACTTATGTTATGAAAGTGGAATGTAGCATTGTTGACTATGTAGACAGATTACAATATCAATGGTGAAGCCCGAAAACGTTTGGAGTACTTCTTGCCCCTAGGAAACCGCCAATTGAACCATATTGATACAGTGCCCTCAGTTTGTATTGTATTGTGAAGTGTAAACTGTAAAGTGGCTATTATGTTTGTCTAAATATCATAGACGAGAATGAGTCAGGAAGTGTTCTTGAATAAAATATCTATAAGGATTTTTATTTGACTTCCCCGAGGATTTGTACATTCAAATTGTAAACGATTTTTGCTGAAATATGAATTTTGACCTTTGAAGTGTCCCATGTTACAATTATAATATCATTTTCGGTTTCTGGAAGTTTGAAGTTTCCTTTCTGATGTACCTAATTCTAACCTTGTTTATTACCCTCATTAACGCAATGTATTTGTAATTTATTTAAGGAAAATACCAGTGTGATGTTTCCTTGTATCCTTCAACTGATACATGATCATGTCACAAATTACCCCATTAATTATCATACCACGGAACCTTATCGGTGTTAATTGACAGATATGTATCTTGGGTACATGTAACATGGTCGACCAAATGATACATGTGGTTGTAACGTTAGTGTTGACAAGTTGGCAGGTCTGACCAGTGTTTAATTGACCAATTGCCTCTCGTAATTCCCAATTGGCACTTGGCAGTTTGGAAATTATAAATTACACGTCAACATGAAGCAAGTATACGCAAGCAATCAATATAAATGAAATTGAAACAAATTGTTTGTTTGTGTAATGTAAATTGTAATCAAGCTAAAATTAACGTGTTACACATGGCAATTTACTTTTCATGTACTGACAGTCGTGAACACATAACACAATTATTGATTGATGGCAAAAACCAAATACCATCAGAATGAGTTAATGAAATTCCAACTCATTTGCTTAGTCAATGATCGTCGGCACTTTGGGAGCTGACGACGATAATCGCGTATCAGTTATTTTGTTTTAACTTCAACCTCTTGGGATGTTAAATTTGTTTTTTTTTGAAATTTCTAGCTCCTATAATAACATAATAGTCTAAGTATTTGCTTATTCAGCATCACTGATTATTGAACTCAAAATTATGAGTGAAGAATGAATAGAATATTCATTATTCATACATAATAAAATCATAAAATCATATAAATCAAGTCGTTTTTTGAGTCTTTTATTCTATTCTATCACAACTCCACAGAACAGCTGTTTCCTACACTGTAACTGTGTTACCTACAACCTACCTCAGTAGTTACAGATGCAATGTTTTCTAAGACAGTAAGACTAAACAAGTGTTTAATAAAGTTGAAACTTAAAACCACCTCTGAAGTTTAACTTTACATTGTTCGTGTAAAATGTTACACCGACTAGTTAACAGCAATGAGAAGTTTAATACTATTCAATCTTGTAGAATGGGAAAAAGTTCGGTTAATTGCTGAAAATATTGAAGCATAACGAAAAGTCATGAATCCTTCATTCCGCTCGGTTCCCATTCAAAGATGGAAATTCTTCATTAGCCAATTTTAATTTAGCTCCTCAAGAAGGTGATTTACCGAGACATTTCTTTTGTCCCTTTTCGGCGTCCTCAGTCCCCACTGATGGCAGAATTACACCCACTACTGTAACTCCAGACACCGCTAGTGTAAACAGGCGATTTCACGCCCTCAACACACCATTTTGAGCTATGATAATGACGTCATTTTAACTGCCTATCTCTCTCCTGTGAGCACCTACTGCAGACACCGTAGTTGGCTGACATTTACTCGAGCAGCTAGCCAAATTGACGCCTGTCTGCGCTGAGAGTTTATCGGGCTCTGTGTTCTACCCTTTACAAGTAGCCGAAATATAGTGACATGTGTTAGCAGCTAATTTATTTTTATCTCAATGACCTTTTTTATCTTTTGTGTTTATGAAAAATCTTATGGATATTATTAAACTTGGCATAAGTTACACAGAATTATATGTTTTTCTCATGTCCTTGGAAGAAATACCCTCACTTTTTAGCACTCATATCATTATCATTATCGACCCCGAAATGGCTTCCTTTATTGCTTCTGATACACAGGAAATCGAGTGGAATTCCTGGAGAACAGAGTATAAAACGAACTATAAAACATTCCCGAAGAGAGATGATATAGTAAGGTTTATCATACCTGTGAAGGTTTTTATAAAACACATCAGCAGCTCTGTATCCGTGATGTTGTTTACAGTTTTAACTTTATTCTTAACTCTTCCTGACTTAACATATAAATACTGCGCGCGAAAAATGAAAAATAGGCGGTTCATCGTCATCATGTTCCTATATTGCGCTATGATAATGACGTCATTTTAACCACTCATGCCTCGTGCGGACATATTAAATATTAGGACGAACTCTTTTATCCTATTCAACAGTCCTATCTCTAGGTAGGGGGTGGAAGTATAAGGTCATCTAGAAATGGACTGATCAATTAATAAGAAGGTTTGGACCTATGTTCCAGGATAGGTCAATGGTATTTGGAAAAACCGAAGTTGTGCATGATTTTTGAATTTTCCAGATGCACTAGAAGGTTTAGTGTAGGCGTGGTATTTTTCCTGCGAAACATAATCATGTAAAATTTGTCACAATGCCTCGGAATTTGCAGTAATAAGAGCCGGCGGAAACCACATTTCCTAATGTCATGACGCAAATAATTTTGCGGAATTTTATCTGTAACCAGATAGGGATTCTGTCATTTTCACGGAGAATGGAATTCATTATCCTGACGAAAATGTGAAATTTGAACTCAGTATTTAATTTATGTGAAGAGTGGCGTGATATACTAGATTGATTCGAAATACCATCATTCAACTTGGTAGTTGATTCTAGTTCAAGCCTTAAATCTGGGTTTTCAGGCTGCATTTATTTGAAAATGGGTATTACAAATTAACTGGACTCGTTATGGTTGGATGATAGGTACTGGAATGGCAAACACAATCAGAATATCTGGATATATTGGTATCATGATCATTTGGTTGTTTGGAATGAATCAATGGCATTGATGGTTTCAATTTCGTCAGATCAAGCGAAGCGAGCTGGAATGGAGTTCAAATGACCTAGTGTCAGAATGAAACGGTGTCAGGTATAACTGATGGCAGATAAGCAGAGTTACCTAATGTCAAAGTGATTCGGTCAGAATTACCTGGTGTCAAAGTGATATGATGTCAAATAAAAGTGATATGGTGTTAAATAAAAGCTGAATTGTGTCAAAAGAAACCGGTGAAACTTGTAAGAAAAACCTGGCGTCCGAACAACAAAGTGGTGTCAGACTGGTGTTAAAATCAATTGATGTTTAAGTGGTGTCAGAGTGAATTGGTGACATGTCAAATTGAATTGGTATCAGAGTGAGTTGGTGTCAGAGTGAGTTAGTGTCAGAGTGAGTTGGTGTCAGAGTGAGTTGGTGTCAAAGTGGTGTCTGACTGAAATTCAGTCAGACACCACTGGTATCAGAATGACCTGGTGTCAAAGTGATTGGGTAGCAACACTAACTGATGTCAGAATGACCTGGTGTCAAAGTGATAAGCGGAATGGTGTCAGAGGAAACCGGTGAAACTTGTAAGAAAAACCTGGCGTCCGAACAGCAAAGTGGTGTCAGAGTGAACCGGTGCCATGTCAAGGTGAATTGGTGTCAAAGTGAATTGGTGTCAAAGTGAATTGGTGTCAGAGTGAGTTGGTGTCAAAGCGGTGTCAGACTGAATTCGCCCCCTCCTTCTCAAAGTCCGTGAAACCTTGGCTCGTTATAAATTTATAACAATGTACTCAATATGTATATCAATTGCCCCTTTCCCTGAAAGGACGACTTCCAACCTATGATCTGCAGTCTACTCCAACATTTTGTGGGACACGTGTCACTTTCTTCCAATTCCGATTGGCCAGATTCACATATCTTTTCAATTGTGATTGGCTAGATTAGTATATATCTTTCAGGCCCTTTTACATACGAGCCGATTCTAACTAACAGTAAAATATATAGAAATTTTACGTTGAGCCTCTAAAAGTTTGACTGAACTGTAGGTATAGGAGTATAAAAGTTTAGATCATATGCAGACATCCCTACGTAAGTTGTATATTTGTATATATGGGCTAAGGGTGTGATCTTCCTTAGAAATAAGAACATTACTTCACCCATCCTTTACACTTCCAGTATGATGCTTATTGTTCCATGATAAACAGTCATGAAATTTCTTCAATATATTAAAATATGTCGATTGAGTAGGTATAACATCATAGTACAAACACGCCTTCGCTGACTTAGATCACCCTAATGATACTTAACATGGGATGGTACATTGGGTGAATTCTTGTTATAGCTGCTCAAACTTTTAGTATTGGTTTATTTATTGTAATACATTTCTAATTGTTTCATACTTTTCTTCGAATATTTTCTTCTTTTTATTCTTAAACTACTGACTGTTATTTTCACAGCCATATTATGTATTTGACATTTACTTTGAGGTACCAATTCATTTTGTAATCCAGCTTTCCTTCCTTATACCTTGGCCTGGCAATTTCTCAAACACTCTGATAAAGGCCAATTGGATCTTATATTTCAGATCAAATAAACAAATAATGAAGACTAGATTCATTATAGGTTATTTTATAATTCAACAAAGAAATCTTGAAATTGAAATAAGGAATAAAATTATCAATTTAGTTACTTTTAATACCGATCTGTGACAAGATCTGATCGGCACTAAGTTTGGAAGGAGAGGAAATATCTACTGAATGTACCTAAACAGAAGCTGTAGAAGGTTGTTATGAACTATCAATGGGGCAGTAGGGGTAGCCAAAGCCTCCACTTTGGAGACACGGGCTAAAAGTCAACATTGAGCCGCTTATATTGCCAGATCCTACAGCCTCTTAGACATGGGTCTGCCTCCTATCATAGCCCTAGTGTAGTATGGTGATGCCCAAACCTTGAGATAATCCACAATTTGAAGAATCGTGGGTGTGTGAGGTTTCAAATTTGCGCTTTTTCAGTTTTTCGGAGCGCCCATACTTGCCAGCCTCATAAACAATCAAGTTAAAGTGAGGCCTTGTGAAATTTATTTACATGCCATGTTTATCGATAGTTTCATAACCTTTATTCTATTTTAAAACAGGACAAGGTTGCAATGATTCGACTAACTCATGTTTCTGTGTTTTTAAGCGCCTGCATGGTTTTTACAGTTTCATAATTCATTACTACTCATCACCGGCCGTACTGTGCAAACAGGAAGTGAAGGCTATACTAACTCAATCAAACAAACGAAGTGTTATTTGGCGGTTTACCACAAACACATCTAGACAGATTACAAACTACACACATAACACACACCTTACACGCACATATTTACACGCTAAGTTGGCACGAGTAAGTTCTAGGAAACACATTGTATCTTTGGAACGCGCGAAACAAAATTTGAATGACAATCCGCATATCATAAATCAAAATAAGCCGCGCAGTGTCTTGCAAAATTTCAGGTTTTACCATCATCACGTGATTTTGAACTGATGATTGCAACTTTTTTCAGATGCGTTGCGTGATTTGATAGTTTCCTAGCCACAATTTCTTAAATCTCCGGGTTATATCTCAAAATCAACTTTCGTGTTATCCATCTACATTTTCCTCTCCCAATAATTACCTTAGTGGTAGAAATTAAGAAGTGTACTATTTAAGGCAGTAAGCAATTTCACTGCCTTAAATAGTACACTCCTTAAATTCTACAAATCTTAATTTCTACTCACCGTAATTTGTACAAAACCAAAATTTTAGAAAATTTTGTTAAAGTAAAGATTTGTAAATCTGTACCTATCTTTTCTTTCACTACAATATTAAGGCATTCTATTTTCTCTCAATGCAGGTTCAGAATTTTTCAGCGAAAGCATCAGTGCAGACAAAATTGAACTTGATATGATAAACAATTATCACTCGATAAAAATTATAGACATTTCTTCAGCTTCTTCGTCTTCCTGCACATCTTCCATAATCCATATCTTCCATCTCAAGCCTAATAGAACCATCTTCGATATCTTCGATGTTTTCATCAGGAAACAAGGCCTTCAAAATTTCAGCGGCCAATCTTTTGATCACACGGAGGCAGTGAAACGTTGCAAAGAACATGATGTTGACTCTAGGATGCTCATTGACCCAAATTTGCTAATCTGTTTCTCTAGAACGCCTAGGTTTACTTTTGTCTATATTTCATACTTCCATAGATCCCAAATAAATTTAATTTAATGGAAAAAATCTGCCCTCTTTTTGTTTTCATATCGGTATTTTTGTTTGAAAATTGGTGAAACGACGTGAAATTTAGTCCTAGATTTGCCTGATTTTTGTGGAAATTTTACTGCCTTAATTAGTACACTTCTTAATTAGTACGCCCTTAATAAATACACATCTTAATTTCTACCACTAAGGTATTGTGTTTTCGATTTCTGCATTTCGGTTAGATTTTGAAAGCAAGGTTTTTGAGGTAAAAACTCAAGAATTTATCCTCCATTCCTCCATAATTCCATAATACCAGCCAACTAGATTTCAGATTCAGTTAAATTCTCATAGATTCAACTTCCCTCAGTCAGATATGGGTTTGAGCTAGAGACTCCAAAACGCTTGTGGGTATTGTGCGCAGAGACTGAAAAAGACATGAATCGTTGGGTTTCTTCCATTTCCGGTGTTTTGGATGATCTCAAAAGGACACCTATTGTGGGTAAGTACAATTTCAATGACAGATAGCTCGTTATTTTCGTTCCAAAAACCCAAAATAACGCTTAAAACTCAGTGACTGCATTTTGTACTTTCAGTCTGAGCAGCTATTGTGTCAAATGTTGGTCTATAAAAACTGTGTTTCCCAACACAACCCCAGATTCGTATGTTGTGCTTACTTATTTTCTGAACAGGTTCGCCTGCCATATCTCAAAAACGCAGTAAATCCGTTGTGAAGAAAATAGCAGTGGTCGGATCAAAAGTTATCACCAAGGGTTCAAAGAATTCCAAGAACAACAGCTGGGAACCTATCAGTGAAGTTTCTGATACATCAAGCGTGGTAGGACATTTTTTATCTTAATTTCATGATCATGAAATCACTGAATCAATGATTTATACCCTCAATGAAGCAATTATGTACCTCGTCAACTAATTACCTATCAATAAATTGCCTTTCAATCTAGTTGGAAAGCATTTATTCTCCACTCAGTCTCGGAAGTAAGGTAACTAACATTCCGCACATTTCGTTGACAATGCCAACATTTTTCAAACGCACATCCCTTCCCTTTATCGCAATTTATCTCCTTTATTCTTTGTTATCTCTCTCAAGAATGCACATGGTTTCCGGAACAAGGTTATTTAATAATAGCTCGATAGTAGCGTATAGCTGCTTAGCTGATATGTTCGATAGCACTGGGACGTCAACAGAAGTTCTGTTAATGTCATGTTTATGACTCAATGAGCACTCATCTGTCAAAACGCAGCTTCTTCCTTGTCATTATGGCTTCTCTGCACATAGAAAGCATCAGATTGAAATTATTTACAAATGGTGATTCGTTTGTGTCTCAGACTGGTTCCATATTAAAAACGTATGTAGCAGGTGCAGGGTAACAGAATTATTGACCGATTTGTTTGCATTTGTTTGCATCCTTAGCAATTAAGGATGAGGCCGACGCCCGACGGCAGACACGATTGATACATATTCATAAATTTGAAAATTTTGCTCAATTTCACACAACCATAATTTTCATTGATTGTGCGGGCTTGCTGTTAAAAGCTGTGATGTCGAACAAAACAACCACAGACTCAAAGAGAACTTTGACAAGCATATCACGTGATATTTTACATGTTACGTTTTATTCTGTAAGCAAGCAGTATTTTATTATTTTGTATTCTCGATCATTGTTACAGTTTGTAATCCTGTTCCCAGCCTGACTCTCGCCCAAATCAATTAAATTTCCCAATATTGTATGAGTATGATCCCTGTAATTAACCAACGCAGAGTTGGCATATTTCTTACAGTCCTGGTACTAACAAATACACTCTTTGTACTCACTTGGTTTCGAATGATTGAATGGAACCTCTTCCAGTTTCCCACCTTCGTAACAGCAGCGAAACAGGATGAAAACGATGCAGCAAGGCTCTTCCTCGCTCAACTCCAGCATCCCAAGGACTGTGGCTCCGCCAGGAAACTCCTCTGTCCGTTGACTCCACCGGGAGGGTTTGCGTACCTCACCCACAAACTGGTGAACTGTTTCATATACGCTGCCTGGACTAACCGTACGGTGGTGCTGTACCCCTTCCAAGGAGCCGTCATAACGAAGGAGGCGTGGGAGCGGTTCTTCCTTCCTATCAGTGAGAACTGTACGAGTTACCGCAAACCTGCCCCTCTTTGGGGGCCCAACCACGCCCAACACCAAGTCGTGAAGATAGTCCCGCACTATGCCCCCGCGACTCCGGAGCTAAGGGGATGTTACGAGGGTCCACCAGCCTGGATACCTGCCCCGGCCTCTGTGAAGTCCCCAATGGCATGGTGGGCGGGTCACATCGTACAGTACATCTACAGGCTCCAGCCGGATATGGTGGAGCATGTGAGAGCTGCTAAAGAAAACATTGGGTTTGTGGAGCCCATTCCAGGGATGCAGGTACGCAGGACTGACAAGCTGATACAGGAAGCTGAGTTAGTGCCGGTAGAAGCATACATGCCATCGATAGAGCGGTACTATGGCAACCAGAAGAAGGGGGCAGTAAAACGTGTGTATTTGGCAACAGACGAACCTGCAGTGGTAACGGAGCTACAGACCAAATACCCCGACTACACCTTCCTCTATGATAATACGACAATCCTCGGTGCCAATGACGCCTCAGAAGCCAGCAGGTTCTCATCAGACATCCACGTGGGAATACTAACAGACATTCAGTTGCTGTTGAGCTGTGAGTTTGTGGTGTGCACTCTGACCTCTAACATCTGTACACATCAAAGCTCGAGAATGTGGAATGATCTAGAATGTATAGTACTTGGTGGATGAAGAAAGGATACTAATTCTCGGTGGATCTAGGATACTATAGTACTTGGTGGATGAAGAAAGGATACTAATACTAGGTGGATCTAGGATACTATAGTACTTGGTGGATGAAGAAAGGTGGATAAAGAAGTGAGGCTTCACTGATACTGCCCGAAAAGATTGCATTAGTAAAACAACCGGCCTTAAATAGCCCTTCCAAACTGTATTTTCAAAAATCTATAAAAGCGAAAAAAGTGCTTTATGACATCTAATTATGCAAAATCATTAACCTTACATCATACATCATGAGCTACTAGTAGAGTTAATCCGAATGTTGTCAAGCATTTTGATTTATTAAGTGTTATCTATGTTTAGTCATTAATTCCTACCATTTAAGCGCAGTTTCTCTTTAGTTTCAATTTGAAATCAGTCGGGATGCATACAGTTTACTCACGCAATGTGAGTAAACTGTATACAGCACACTGTGTACAGTACACTGTATACAGTACACTGTATACAGTACACTGTATATAGTATACTGTATACAGTACACTGTATATAGTACACTGTATATAGTACACTGTATACAGTGTACTGTATACAGTACACTGTATACAGTACACTGTATACAGTACACTGTATACAGTACACTGTATACAGTACACTGTATACAGTGTACTGTATACATTGTATAAAGTGTACTGTGTACAAAAGTATTCCTTTTTTGTCATTGAATTCAAAGCGGGATAGTTAACTAACGATTATTTACTCGACAGGGTGATGAGCTGTCCATATCTCAATTCGAAGAGGACGAGGATATCGCTATTGAACACACGAAATCCATCTCTTCCCATGTTTCTAGTAATGACAGGTAGGGCATGTGACGCATTATAAATTAGGAAATAGGAATTATCTCGAATAGAATGTATTCAAACCTCGAGTATATATTTGGCGTCACTTGGGTGGGTAATTTTTCTGGTTTTTCACAAATTTATGGATGTGATCATATCTACAATTCATATAATGATCGGCATTTTTATCTGAAAATCAGCTGTTAGGAATATTCATCTACGTTTTTATTTTATTCAAATTGAAATGCCTGAGTCACACACACAAACTTGGATGAGTCTGAAAATTAAGTTTTCATTTCACAATGCTCCCATGGTTAATGTTTTCTTTCCGATTGCAGTGCGATCGAGTCTGAGGCATCAGGCAGTAGGATCAGGTTAACCGATAGTCTTCCTCCAGTTGACGCCATGCACGATGAGGTACGTCACTGTTTCTTCTTATTATTGTAGGTGTTGTCAATATATTGATAATGGCTATTTTCACATTTTATATTGCAGTAGTTCGGTTTCACGTAACGAACCCTCAGTTTGCCATACAGCACGAAAATCCACTGAGTTTAATTAGCCGTGCTAGACACTATACCGAATAATGTACGAGATAAGTTGCATTGCAATTTTTATTTCCATTGCATGCGCAACTAACACGGTGCCGCATATTTTGACCGAATTGACAGGTTTTAGTTCTTCCAAATCCAGCGGGTCCCATTCGGGAGTAGTGGGTAGCTTGCGTACTTAGAGCACGTTTATAAACATTGTAACTTTTTTGATGTTTATTTTGTCTTGTTGTAAGTTTGGAAGAACTGAAATAAGACGGAGCAGAGCCTAGCTACGGTTCGACGTTCCGGAAAATAACGATTGGATGTTGGAGTTGAACCGGTCACATGTGCGCGCGCGAAGATTTAAACCATGTGCGCGCGTCTTTTGCGCGGTTAATCCATCAGATATTTTATCGCGTTATCCGTTTTATGGAGCATTCACAAAAATGTGCCATAGAGTTGAAAATGTGTCACATTCGGTAATTTGGGTCTTTCAAGTGTTTCTTTACTTTGACTCACGTGTCTACAGGCTACCCAGTACGAATGGATACTAAAGATGAACCAACAGAACTGTGGTGATTCAGTCTGCATCATGGGGTAACGCTTTACATTCTATTGAATTCTAAGTATATGGCCATTGAATTCTTAGTATGGTAAACATGTTAATCAACGACGCATATTTATTGAATACAAACGCTTTTTTTCACTTAAATATCAGCACAAAGTACCACATAACCATTTGGTTGATCCATCAGCATTCGTCAACTGTGCTGACGAATCGTCTGTATCCCTTTAGCTCTTGCATAGTCAATGACTTCATTATACCACAATATTGCATAAAGTCACCACGACAATTTCCCCCAGATCTCAAGACAGGGCCTTCCTACCCAGCAGATTCATGATAAGGAATCAGATGGCAAGTCCGACTGGCTCCACTATGAGACGGAACATAGATGGTGTCTACGTCTTTGATGTGGAGGTAAGCGAATTACGGTTATATTTTGGAAGTTGGATTTTGGAATCTATAGAATTTGTTGGTTCAGCGCTTCATAATTTTCATGATCTGAAGTAAACAAAAGTTGGCGTTGAACAAATTAAACTCAGAATTCACAATGATTATATTTGTACGAAAATACATATTTTAAGAACGCAATCGATATCAAATTAATGCACGAATTGCCGTTAGATTTATCGGAATAACCTCAATTATGATCGTAGAAAGTAGTATTATTGTATGGAAGGTTGAGCCAACAAAAATTTATCTGATAAACAATTGACGAAAAGGAATTATGCGGATACAAGATGATGCTATCGATAATTGAATGAATTGATGCTAGATAATTGAACTTTCACTCAAAAGTAATTAATGAATTGTCAAAACGTTTCATTAATTAAGTACGACAAAAATCAAGAAAATTTAATTAAAAGGTGTACCTTTACTTCAAAGCTCCAATATGACTGATAAACTAAAAGCATGAGGTATGAATTGAATGAAATGTTTAAAAAATTACAAATTCTAGCTCCATATTATTGCTGTCCGACATTCATCTTCTCTGTCTTCATCTGTTCTGAAAAGGGAATCTCTCCATTCCTTTCACCTTTTTATAAGTCTTATTTTTTTTCTTAGAGTCCAAGAGTCCTGGAGCTGTAGTTTTTTTTTTGACTTTCTCCGTCATTTTCGGTTACCACTAAAGTCGTTGCACTATTTTACTGGCGTAAAATAGTGGCTTAATCCTCAAAACGTAGCAGTGGCATAATTCTTCTCAGAATTCTGGGTGCTCGCTGACGTTTTCGGGGTCAAATCGTACGGACTAACCCCCCTTAACTGCTTGTACTTGTGCCTCAACCACCGCCATGCCCCCTTGACCAACTTGCCCGCAAAGTGCCTGATTTCATGCGTCATGAAGACAATCACCAGAGGGTTGAAGAGCGAGGTGAAGCAAGGAATGGCCACAAAGGCCAGGTAGACATACCCGTACTTAGACCAGCTGGTTTTAGAGAGAATGAAGTTGATAACGGACAGCACGTAGGGAATGTTCATGAGGAAGATAATCCAGCAACTTCTCATCCTGGTCTTCTCTACCTTCCTCTTGGCAAACAGCTTGAGGAACGTAAGAAGGGAGGCAGCGATGCCAATCACAATCTGCATCACTGTCATCCAGAAACACGCGTTCACTGCGAGCTCTATGACAGACATCACCGTGTTGGTGGTTTCAAGGAACTGGCAGTAGGCGAAGGCGAACTCGTTGATGGTCATGATGGTGCAGAAGATGGCTATGTAGGCCATGGGAATCCACTGTTCGTACTGGAAGAAAGGCTGGAAGATGGAGATGGATCGGACCACGGCCAGAACGGAGGTAACGACTTGGGAGGTGCAGCCAAAGGTGCACATTATCAGGCAGGGGACTGAGTAATACCTGGGAAAACAGAGGGGTTAGGCTTTAGGAGGCTATTTGTTTGTCATTTATTTAGCTTAAAATTGGCGAGTAATGATTGACAATGGTTAGGACTCGTGTGTAATTAAATGTTTCCTCAGAAGACACACTAGAGGCCAGAGGCGTCAGGAGGTTTTTGTCATATTCAATGAAGTAGCGGAAATAAAAGAAGTCGTTATCGTTTACAATGGTTTACTTTTTTCATAACTAAATGGTACAATCTACAATCATTGAGAAAAGAGACGACTCATCTTTCAACTTTTGTAAATTTGCTAAAAGAAACCACAAAAGATCAAATCTCTCTTACTTGTACATGGGATCGACCACCATTCCCTCATTGACATTAACACTGAAGGAGTAGCTATCGTTGAGACAGAAGTACAGGATGTGGATCAGTGGGTAGCTGTTGGTTAACAAGTCGGAGAGGGCCAGGAGGATGAACAGTCGGCGACTTAATTTAGCGGAGTCGTTTCTTCCTGAGGAAAGGAGAGAATTAGAGAGAGGAATAATCCGTAGAAATTCTAACACAGAACGGCACGATATATTTGATGTCGATATTTGAATCAGAGCTTATAAAACTTGAAATGTAAAGCGTGATTAAAGCAAAAATCCACCATAGTTTTATATAAAATCAGAGGGTTTCTTTAAATTTCTATGGATTGAGAAATAAACGGATATGAGAAAAGGTATACTTTAGAAAGATCAGACAATAAAGACAATAAACGATAAGCGACGATATATAAAACTTACAAATTTTCAAATTAACTGACAGAATGACAAACTGTAACTCACCAGTAGTAGATGAGTATGACAGGGTTGAGTAGCGTTGAAATGATGATTCCGAATATCATGAGAATTACCACGAACAGATTCACGAAGTAATCCTGTCGCTCTGTGAACCCTGTCAACCATTGAATCATGACTGCAGCTGGGAATTTGTGGGGTTAGATTCAATTGAAAGGTTATTCGGTGAAGGTCGATGCGAAGTCAGGGTAAATGCTTGGGAATCATGTCTGCTGCTGGGAAGTAGGATGTTTCAATCTAATAATGGATAGGTAAATCGGTAAAATGTACATGCAAAGTTAGGCTAATGCTTGGGAATCATATTATCTACTGCTGGGAATGTTCATTGTTCCGGGTTAGATTATAGAATGGAGAGGAATTTCGGTGGTTTTGAGTTTTGGCTCAATGGAACGGTAAATCGGTAAAATACTAAAAATGTAGATTCAAATTTACATTAAATGCTTGGGAATCATATCTGCTGTTGAGAATGTTTGAGTTTCAATCTCACGATAATATAATCTAGTGGAAAGTCTGGGATTGTGTTGAGAAACGCACTTTGTATAAACCATTAACCAACACAATAGCTTTAATTCAGTAAATATTTCGACGCAAAAGTAAAAGTAAATGCTTGGGAATTAACGTCTAGGCACGTATGCAAATCATTGGAAAGATATTACATACGTAAAACTGCAGAATTATGAAATGCCATTCTATTATGAGCGATGCTGTATGCTATATCAACACATTTCTACGCCCTTTAGTAAGGTAGTAAGAGTTGCCTCATCATGTTGGTCACAAAGCGTGGGAACTGAGAGATTTTTGCAGAAAGTGATTGATTATATTTGCAAACATTATAACCACAACTGACAACCTAATGATTTTACTAATCATTTAAATGGATCCAATGAACTCCTCAACTCCAACATTCGCTCATCGTGGGAATGAAGACCGATAAATTCTCCAGAAAAATGCGATCCTGAGTATTAATAAAGGCAAAAATCTTTCTTGATTTTTCGCCGCAGATTATCTGTATCAACACCGAAGGAATTTAAAATGAATTTAACGATTTTACGAATAAATAATGATCATGGGCCTCTTATAAGTCATGAAACACTATGCGTCAATTGAAATAATCATTTTTGCTTAAAATTCCAGATAATTCAGTTAAACTTGACTTTGAGTTGCTATCGTCAGATAAAGCCCCTTGCGTTGGTGGCGCCTTGGATTTCTCAAAATAGACATAATTCTTTCTCCATATAATTTTAATTTTCAATCGCATGATACGAGGCTCATCACATGCTTCATAATTCCATAACAAGATATATTTGCTATAAAGCTATGTTCATTCATCATGAAATACTGAGATTAGTTCATCTATGATGCTTCATAAACTGGTAATGGGATAAAAATAATGAAAAACAATGTTGCATACATAACAACAAAAAACAAACGATGGCTCTGATAAGAATCGTTCCCTATCTTGATACCACTCGACAAATACTAACAATTTAACGTGACCAATGCGATATCAGGAGCTAGTGAAGCAGTGTGTCTCCTCACCATGAATATTCGTATGTTCCTGATATGATGATAAGGTGCCAAATTAGGGCAAAATGACCAGGATATATTATATTTGTCACACTTGGTATAGCTCCTTGGGGAGCGTTGCAGGGCAATCAGCACAAATATCTCAGTGAAGACCGGGCAGAGAGTGTGGCACCTAGATGTGTCGCGCTCGGAAAATAGGCGATTGAGAGTGACGTCATTATCAGGGTTTATAGTGGTGAATTGCTGACGTCGCACGTAGAAAATCCCTCATGTTGCTCATATATCCGGGCAGATAGAAACTTTACCAATGTCGCTCGGATGCGTCTTATCTCCAGTCACGTGATGAGAGCGTGGTCACGTGACCACACTTTCCTGCCTTCCCATTGGTGGATATACGCGGTATAAGTCACGCGAATAACAACAAATCCAGCGATAGTGGATCGAGTGATTATGCATGATCAAGATGATATTACATTATGTAGTGGCAATATTATGCGAGTGTGTGAGATGTGAGAATGCGATAGTTCCGTGCTTTGGGGCTATGGATATTGTCAGTAATAAATCTTGTATGGTTTGCTGTGAGTGATACACGCAGCATGTGTGCCTGTTTGTTGTTAATATACAAGTGTAATGGCTTTAAAATGGGTCAATGCCAATTATCACAATTAGAAAAATAAAGATATACAGAATGATATTGGGGCAGGGGTTTCATTATTCATACTTTTCGCACAACGATTCGGAGGAGCCTCCAAATCGGGCATAAGTTAGTTTATGGATGTCTTGTAAGGATGGGTTAATGAAAGCATATGGGTTTCATGTTCTAAAGCTGCTGTGTCACTCTGAAAGCTGCATTATATAACGGTCCGTTATATAATGCCGCTTTCAGAGTGACACACTAACGGTCCCCGGCATGAGAAATTAGGGTAGATGTTCCAATAATTGTTTCAGCTGCGATTATCCTCAAACAAATGATAAGTTCAATGGATAATTAGCAGTTGTATCAGCGACTCCAATATAATCACTTATATACTGGAGTAGCTCCATGAAGATACAAAGGTAAATGTTGCAAGGGTCCACTTTGTGCCAGGACAGGCACCACTTTATGGAAACTTCAACGATTATATCTTCCAGAATATATCATTCTCTGCAGCTCTGATTCTAGACTTCACACTTGTTATGTGGCAGTTGTAAGTCCTAGTCGGAGATCTTATGATTCATGCCACGCACCAATCTGATGAACCTTGCAGCGTCATCATTTCGCAATTCTTAACCCCTGATAATGAAACGAATTCTTGACAATAATGGCACCACAATTCAAATGATAATAACCACACTAAGGCACCATCTCTCTTCGAATAAATGAGTAAATGGCGATAATGTGTCATGTTAAAGGGTCCAGAGCGTATACCTCATGAATTTAAGACCATTTACAGATGCAAATTACGGTTATATCCTTCACATATGGTAATTTTAATGCGAATTTGAAAGTTACGAAAACTATTATATCTCGGCTCAGCATGATTTTATTAGATGAAAGACCTGCGAACTCATGAATTGTAACAATCAATAATTCGTAAACCAGCTATGATAAAGTCAAATGTCTCAAATGAATTATCTGCATTTTGAAATTTCATAGTCAATTAGTCCTAGACCGGGGACTTCATTGTTCAGAAAGCAATGCACCACAAAAATAAGCTAATTTGACAGACTTCATGGAATTTAAATGGCAACCTATGAGGTTATTGTGAAAAGTCAGTCGAGCATGTTAGCGAATTGAAAATAAAGTATCTCAATATATTTCTTCTTATTGAAATCAATATTGATACTAAAATTATTAATTAACTCTCATTTAAATCATTTAAATCTTAAAAATTCTGCAGGAAGAGAAAACTCCAATCGAGGTGAACTGTGACGGAATATACGACTTCTCATTCCATTTGAGAACAGGATTCCTGGAATCAAGACTTAAAGGCAGACAGGTTAGTGGGAACAGGAGTCCTGGAGTCAAGACTAAAGGCAGACAGGTTAGTGGGAACAGGAGTCCTGGAGTCAAGACTAAAGGCAGACAGGTTAGTGGGAACAGGAGTCCTGGAGTCAAGACTAAAGGCAGACAGGTTAGTGGGAACAGGAGTCCTGGAGTCAAGACTACAGGCAGACAGGTTAGTGGAAACGGATTGACATAGAAACGGGTTGACATAGAACCGGGTTGAGATGGAAACGGGTTGACATAGAAACGGGTTGAGATGGAAACGGTTCGAGATAGAAACGGGTTGAAATAGAAGTGGAGAACTAGAATATTACCAGGCACTGTTTCATACTTACAGAATAAAAGGGACAGCAATGTATTATGAATTAATTATTTTATGAAATTTACAAACAATTCCATTGGATCAATATGCGAAATAAATAAATTTCGAGTCAATAATACATTGGACACTAAATTATTAATGAAATTATTGGCAGCAGCTTTGATGCTGTTCTGGTGCTCCATTATTATCAAACATAACATATCAATGAATGTGAAATCTTCAGAAAAAGGTCCAGTTGAATAGGGTTAATAAACTGTTGAACATTTGGCCAATGTTTACTTCTATACTGTATATTCAATGCATATACACTGTCCTAAAACAAGAACACTCGATAATTTGAATATCAAAGAAAAATGTGAATGAAACAACAGTAGGCAAAACAAAGGTTTTGAAAGAAAATACAAAAGCTTTCTCACAATAAGA
The DNA here is from genome assembly GCA_011033025.1 of Beroe forskalii. NCBI lineage: Eukaryota > Metazoa > Ctenophora > Nuda > Beroida > Beroidae > Beroe > Beroe forskalii. The sequence goes on along the minus strand of WFMF01000119.1, from coordinate 227,539 downwards.
AAGCTACAAACATAATATGACCAACTACTTATTAGCTTATTATTGTGACTAGCAACTTGAGTATATCTGAAGACATAAAACGTAGTGGAATGTTGACTTGACGACCGCGTCAATTCGTTTATTGATTGATATAAGCGGTGTAGGACCTCGAAATCGTCATGAAATTTACCAATCAGCACCCAAGTTTACAGTAAAGTCGCGTGCTGATTGGTCAATGTTAAATGCATCTGTAGGCATTTTAATATGCCGCCGATAACACAAAGTCCTTATGGAAAACTCTTACACATGCGAAAACAACACGAAACCGACTGTCCGACTACCGTAATTCAAAATAATTAGCTGTTTCAATTATTAGTAAGTACTGTTTATGTAGCGAATAAAAGGAGACTAACGAAAAGTTTTGTCACTTTCCTTCAAAACGGAAAGTTTGGAGGGGTTTCGATTGGATAGTTAATCAACTAAACTTGTAAGAACTTGACATAAACTAGTCCTTGTTATAGCCTTCTCTCAAAGCGTAATTGATGGATGTTAGACTACTAAAGTTTCCCCTTATAAAATGTTTCCTTTACTTACAATGTTAATTGTTCTCATAATTGCTTTATTGATCATTAATAATGACTCCAGCTTTACAAAGCTGACTATAATTACGTAAATTCTACACTTTAAATTGTCAACTGCAATGAGAAAAAGCCTGTGTTTAGTGTGGTAAAGCGATAAGCGATAATTTTGAATTTTAATTGCTCATAGCTCTGTAACACTTGAATTATTCTTCAAATGTTATCTAACAATATTGTATCCCATCCATTACTCAACATCCTATCCAGTTCCAGTTTGCTCTGCAACACCCTAATTATCCTACATCAGGACAATTCAATCCTATCCAATTTTCTGGGTAATTAAGCATGATAATTAGGCCTCGAGAGCTTCTTTGAAAGTTTGAAAGCTCTACGCACTTCTATATTTATCTGAGATAGATCTGTGACCGAAGGGGCAGACAAATTACTATTATTTAGGAGCTAAATTCTCTAAATTGATACATCAAGGTGTCTATTATTAGATCCTTTTACTCTTTTGAATACAGACAAGAAATGGTTATTAAGAGCTAGCCCACCTGCTAGTTAGTTAGTGTGTTACCCAAACTAATCGTTACGACCCTAAAAGCACAAAATACAAATGCCCTACGAACAACTCCCACAAAAAATTGCAAAAGTACAAATTCCCCATAACATTCCTTGGGAACATTCCATTTTCTGCAGGTAGAAAGTGTCACTATAAAGAGTTTGCTTACGACCCAAAAATCACAAAGTACAAATTCCCCAATATTCCTTAGGAAACCATCCTATTTTCAGGTAGAAAGTGTGACTAAAGAGTCTGCATACGATGAAGACATATACGACATTCCCAGCAACGTGATACAGTTCCTCCAAGGCAACAATACGGACTACACCACAGACTACAGAGTGCATGGGGAGAAGACTAGAAAAGATCAGGTTAGACTTTACATGTGTGTGATCACCTGTTCTTCTAAACCCCGCACACGAGAAATATAGGCGGTTTAACGTCATCAACTGACTACATCATGATATGATAATGACGTCATCCTACCCGCCTATTCTTCGTGCGCGGCGTATAATCTAGGTTTAGTTCTTGTAATCGGTATAGTTTAGTTATATGAGTGTAGGGATAGATAGAAGATGGGACAGTTAGCCCTTCAAAATCAAGAGATGATGACGTCACTGATATATAAACGTCATTTATTCGTCTCGAACCAATAGAAACACTTGTAATGTCACCTGTTGGCGATTAAACCTCCCGAACTGGAAACAGTAGTACAATAAGAGAATAGACCATAGGAACTATAATGCACTATTATAATAGGCATTAGGCGTATTTTGTCTTTCGTATGATTTCTTTGAGCTACCAAAGAAAGATCAAAACTTATAAATCTAGAGAAGTCATGCCGACACTAATAGACGTTCCAGGTTATGTCATTATTATGGTTAACAATGGTGGACTTATTTAAAGTAGTTCAGAATGATAATAATTTAAATCTTTCTTTTCTTGGCGCAAGGTATTGAAGCAAGCTTGTAGTTATTGTTCCATCGTGGATTTTATTTGGAAACCCAAAAAAATCGGGTGTAAGTTGTTGGGAAACCATTCCAAAACCCCCAAAATAGTGAAAACTAGAAGTTAGAAAAGTTATATCGACCAACAGTCAGCACACTCAATGCTTTGTGTTTCACAGAATTCCTAAGTGTATGATCAATTACCGACGACGCTTAAATGTTAACAACAAAACTATTCGTTCCGGAAAATAAATTACAAATCAACAACACAACACACGTACTAAGTACTTGCCGTCTATGAAAATACTAAAAGAAATATGTGTTTTAGCATCAACAGTCCTACACATTAGCTACTGTTCAGCAGCTTCGAAACGTCCTATGGGATTTTTATGACTACATCGGACCGTCAAGAATTGTAGGAATTCACCAAAGTACGATAACATATGAAAACCTTCTCCTTTTTAAAGCTGTTACTTTAAATTGTTAAAAATTTAAAACTGTATGAGGCGAGGACATACATATTTTCCATGAGAATCGATAGGAATTAATTAGTATTTTATGTTATTTTTAACATCCACATACTTTTTGAATTTATTATAGTTAAAGTGATACATTACACTATAGCTGCAGAGATTGCTGTTAAAGTCGCCTATGAGAGCCGGAAAATCTTAAAATAAGTGTTGATTTCCCTGAGACGAAATTGTTGATTCCGTTAGGATACCCCAAAACAGCATTCATGACTCACTCAACACGTATCAACGAAGTAGCTATCAAATTATTTGATTCCCATCCAAAATACTATAGCAAGCCATCAACACCTTCAATTTATCCATTCTCATTTCTACTGACTTTTTCAAAAAGTCGTTGAATTAATAAATCATGTGTATTTCTAATTCTTATTCTTATTTTATTTCAGGGAGGAGATTTTCTGAAAGCATCAGATCCGACTTATGATGATATTTACGATGTTCCCTGCACTGTACCTCGACATTCCTCCAACTCGAGTGTCGATAGGAGGACCAGCAATAATTCGACAGTGTGCAACAGAAGTGGAAGTAATGCGACAGCGTATGACAGATGTGGTAGTAATACGACAGCCTATGAAAGAAATGGCAGTAGTTCGACACACTTCGACAGAAGTGGCAGTAATTCGACAAATATCGACAGAAGCAGCAGTAGTTTGACGAATTACAACAGGAATAGTCAAGAGAAAGCAGTAAATGAAAGTGATGCAAAGACCTCAAGGCCCCCGATCAATGTCGTTGAAGTTGATGGACATCTGGTACGTTTAAATTTCAGTTTTTGTTTTACCTAGTCAAAATAACTTGGAACATTGACATACTGTTCAGTGTTCATAATATGGAAAACTTTCATTACAATCTAAAAGTACATATGATGCAGCGAAATAAACACAGGACAATGGAATTATCTAGTCTAGGATTAAGAAAACTGCACCTAGGCTAAATAGTGATAAGGTGGTAAACTTGGTAAAGGAAACGTAACCACGCATAATTGAAGTTCTTTGTTCAATTAAACCAATTAAACGAGGCTTTTTGTGCCTAAATTGCCATGGTTAACGGTTATCATACCATATTATTTAACTTCATGCGTTCATCACACTTTTAATCACTTCCTGCTAAAACAATGCGCTAGTAATGTAATTCCAAAATGTTACCATTGTTACCCCAAATTAATTCTTATTCCATCTCAATAACTTCTCTCTTCACTCAACTCATTTCAGGATCCAATCTACGACACACCCCCAGCAGCTAAACCACCCCATGAATCTACACACAGTGATCCCTACCCTCAACCAGACGAAATCTACGACACTCCCTCGTCAATACTCGCAACCTACAACACCCCCACATCCCAATACGATCACACCTCAGAACAGATCTACGACACTCCGCCTCCTCAGAGCAGAACCTCATCGAAACCTCAGAAGTCTCCTCAGCCCCATCGCAATTCCATGACCTCAGCTCAACCTCAGCCTGAGCAGATATACAGCACGCCTCCTTCTCAAACGACTCCCGATCAGATTTACGATGTGCCTCCTATGTCAAGTGTTGAGCAAATCTACGATGTTCCGCCTCAAAAAGTTCCAAAACCGGAGCCATCTACGGAGCCAATCTACGATAGACCACCACAAGTTACTCGGACGAAGTCCGGTAAAATACCACCTCCAGTAGCACCTAAACCCGTTCAAGAGCTCCCTAAACCAGTTCAGGAACCCCCTAAACCAGTTCAGGAACCCCCGAAACCAGCCCACGAACCCCCGAAACCCCCATCTGCTGCTGTGGAACCGATCTACGATACTCCACCCCCAAGACGAAGTGTTTCTGGAGCAAACAACTCCGCAAGTGTTCAGTGAGTATATTGCGTGTTTTATTACCGATATTTTAGAGTTATTTGTGAAATCTATTAGGATTTTTGGAGTCTTTCTAGAAAATTCTTAAATCGTCTAAATTTGAAATTTCAAGGCGTGAAGGGTGGAAGAACTTGTCAATTATTCCATATTTGGTATCAGGGTATTTGGGGAGGGCTCATCATTCACTTTCCGCCTATAATAACTGTCATTGAATATTATTATCATGAATCATAACTACCTACTTATGCATGGCCAGGATATAACATCTGTTATTTGCAATTTCGATGAGCTCACTTTCTTTTGACACGTATCTGACAAGACCAACCAGTCATATGAATATACTAATCTTCCAACATCTGAACAGCGCTAAATTTGCCACTCCCTTGAAATACGACTGTCTCTGGCTATAACGTTTCCGATGGAATTCATGTCAATATATACTTTTCAATGTACTGTCTCCCTATAATTTCTTGGCAAGTGTTGATAAGTGCGTGTAGCTTTATTCAATCGTTCACGGTCACTTGTCGACTGTAACCATCGTTTGACACACTTACAAGCGTTTTGAATTTTCGTTTTGCGAAATTTTACTCTCAATTTTCTCTGAGATGTAAGTTGAATTTTGGTTGAGGTCATTTTATGTTTCCTGAATCCTGAATCCATAGGCAGGCTATGATGAATTCTTGTGATTCATTGCTTTGACAAAAGCTGGGGATTTGAATGTTTTCAAATAATTTGGATAATCTTGATGACTTTAGGATAATTGACAGATGATTAAACTTCACATAGCGCTACCGAACCTAATACCCTCTCACATTTCAGACCGAGTTCCGCTCCAACAAATCTCTCTCGCACCGACTCCTCCGTTTCTGACATTGTCTCCACATACGCAGATCTGGTTATTGTCGACCAGGACCAAAGTTCCGACGACATGGAAGACATTCCCCCGGGCATGGAACTCGTTTACAACACCCCGTCATCCCGTCCCTCGTCCCAAGGAAGCTCCCATCCCTCGTCCCAAGGAAGCTCCCGTCCCTCGTCCCAGACGAGCTCTCGTTCTCCATCCCAGTCAAACTCTTCCCGTCCCCTTTCTCAGTCTCAAGCTGACAGTCCCAGAGTGTCTGAAAGTGGGGCTGCTAAGTCAGACAGAGCGGTTAGGAACTCCCTCACATCCCCTCCAAACGAACAAATCCCGCCCAGATCCCCACGTCCCGGCGCCATCCCGGCACCTGCGCTGCCACCTCGAACTGGCAAACCCGGCCCCACCTCCCCCTTAGACAAACCTCCCGTCCCCTCACGTGGGGCCACCCTCAGTCGGCCCCCACCCCGACCCCCCTCTGAGACCTTGTCCAGTAAAGGAAGTAGGGGGGCTGTGGCTGCGCCCCCTCCCAACCGACCTGTCCCGCAACTCCCAGCCTCCACTCTCCGGGGCAGCCCTTCAGCGCCTGCCGCTACGGACTTTAGCAGACCCGGAGATAAGACCAGACAACAGGACATGGACAACGAGTATGTGATCCCAGGACATAGTCCCGTCCTTCCGTCCCGATCAGTTCCCGTTGTTTCCACCCCGCAAAGGAGCGTGCCGAGTGCCCCAGGGATCAGTGGGGCTCCGAAACCGAGGACACCGCCACGGCTACCGAGGCGATCTGAAACAACGAGACAGGTTAGTGATAGGAAATAGAGTTTAAGAAATAGCGCAGTTCCATTTTTAGAAAATTCATCGATTTTTGTATCGATCATTTGACCGCTTGTGCCGTTTTTAGATCGTATTCATGATACCATGAACATTTCCTGCTAATATTGACTCACCGCTTCTACTCCCTCAGACTACCAATCCCTTTCTGGAGGGGTACGTCCCTCAGGAGCAGGATAAGTGGAGGTCCATGACGCTGCAGCCCCAGAGACCAGCTGCAATTCTAACACTCAGCAAACAGGCGCAGGTAAGTGGTTAGGTAGAACATGGTGAATATATTATCGTATTTGTTGAACTTTTCTGTAACAATGGAATTTGGCAATGATGAACGTTGTCATCCCACATATACCTAATTAAGCTCATGTTTGGATTCATTTATTACCCATACAGCAAATGCAAGGTTGCATAGATTTACATTTAAATTGGTGTTAAATATCTGAGTATGTCATAACAAACACATCATATAAAACGTGTGTAGTAACACGACTCTACGCATATAGTACTACCCTCAAAATCAGTCTAAACCTGTCGTGAGACTACTATAGAATACTTAGATACGCAATGTACTGTACAAACAGTGAACATGAAGTTCATCCCTTTCAGGATGTGTTTGATGCGATCCCAGACAGTCCGACCAAACCAGAACCATCGCCATCTAATCGTCTGCCCACCCCAGCTACAAGTAACCCGAAAAAGGAATATGATTACCCTCCCACCATCAAAAAGACATCACCTGGTGAGTTTTGCAGGAAATTTCCTTTTCTCAGCAGAAAGTCATATTTACTCGAATTGGGAATCGATGTCTTGGGAGGGGGCATAAATTACTTCCATGTAAAATTGGGACTGTATGGAGCATAACAATTAGTTTTACCTTAATATTTTTTCAAATCATAATCTAATTTTCCCATTTCCCTCCAGAAGGATCTCCGGCTTCTTCAGATCCGACGAAGAACTCCAAATACCCAACTATAAAGAACTCAAAAGTCGGTGAGTGAATCTCAGTAATACATCGAAATTTCGAAAGCGAGCAAGTTTATAATTAACACTTTAACATGGAGAACGTTACCACAGTACCAAGTTCGTCATTCATTCTTTCTTTCAATGCCATTGTTACATTTTCAGGAATGATCAAAAGTATCGAAAGGTTACCAAAACGTTACGGATGCCAGAGGAGCAATGAAAAGCCCCCTGATGGCTGTTAGGGTAAGCTTTGAAATGAAAACAATCTTAATTAATATGCCTACTGATTTTTTAGATCAAGATAGGATTCTTTTTCTTAGTATCTACTATTTATTTCATTGAAATTATTGAATATTGGTTGTTCATTCATCGGATAACTGATGAATTCAAAGAATAACTCTGATTGGTTCTATCATCTTTTTAACAGGGGAGAAGCACAGTAAGTTACGGAAGAGAGAAAAACAGCCTGATGAACAGCAATACTCTGGAGCTAATGCACTCCCAATTCCAGATTTAAAACAAGAGGTAGATATGGCTAGATTTGTATTGTGACAAAGTTTCTGGTCTTATTTCAATAGGACTTTGTAATGAATGTTTATACCTTCATGTAATAAGAGTATAAGGCATGATAATGCAGAATAAGTTCATACTTTAAATGTAATTTAAATGCATTAGGTCAGTGATCTTCTACAATTCAGGAGTTCGAACCGATGCTGTCTCACCAAGATAAAACCACCACCGACCCTCAGCCTTCCAGGCCTCCTATTCCAATTCCTCCACGATCTCTCACTATGGCAGGTAAAGAAGAATCATTCGAATTATTTCCTGACTTTTTTGTCAATTGTTGATTAAAATGAATTTTACTCTCTGTAGATAAGCTAGATAAGTAACTTAACTCATGATTGTTTGCTACTGTAGTCTGTTGTCATTAATTTCACCCCTTAACAAACCACCTATTCTCAGGATCTCGGGGACTACCCACCAACTCAGCAGCTCAGAGCCCTGTCTACATTGACACATCAGGGATCAATGCTAGTCCGGTCTATGTGGAGTCAGGTAGGATTCAGGCAGACATTTCACAGTTACCAGAGTTTATCAGAATGGGAGAGATTGATCAGCCTGTCAGAGACTTGTTGGTGAGTTCAGGTACAAAAGAGGAGGAATACTTGCCAATGGATGGTGAGAACCAAGGGGAGTATTATGCTATGGAACCAGAAAATCAAGGAGAATATTATTCTATGGAACCAGAAAATCAAGGAGAATATTATTCAATGGAACCAGAAAGCCAAGGAGAATATTATTCAATGGAACCAGAAAACCAAGGGGAATACTTAGCTATGGCACCAGAGGAACAAGGAGATTATTTGCCAATGGCACCAGACCAAGATCAAGTTGATTACTTACCAATGGCAAAAGAAGGTGAAGAATATGTAGCTATGCTATATGATGATGATGATGTTTACCAATCCATGGAACCAAGTTGATTGGGGATGGTCAAGTTTGTTTTCTTTCACGAAAATAAGAAAAAATTATTAAGATATCCTAGGTCAATATAGGTTGCTAACCCACATTTTATCAAGTGAAACAACTCATCAGCACCATCAGTTCTAAGTAGATGAACTTGGGTGGATAGTTACCTTATAATGATTGTTAGTATATGGATATTTTGTTTTTTCATGGTTTTTATTTTCTTTTGTAGACTTAGATTTTAACCATTACCTGATGTTCACATTTGATTCATTTTACATGATTTCATTCACACACTAATGAGATAGACAGCTGCAGTGTCAATGAATTGAATTTTGACGAAAATTATCTATCATTGGAATACACTTAAATTTCACAGAATATACTCAAATCATAATATATTCAAATCACAGCATGTTCATCTTATGCATATTTGGGCAGATTTCTCAATTGGACATTTGATGGAGGACTCAATAAAGCTGCAAAAATTACTCTGTGTGTGTCAACACTCTATATAAATTCTATCAAAAAGTACACCAAAATTGTACATCTTAATCGATCCCTCTGCTCCTCTGGCAATTGAGTGATCTGCACACACACATATATGCATGAAGAATCATGCTTTAATCCATCACTCCATAGTGTGGTTGCATGATAAAACTAGGATTAATATACTCTGTCTCTTGGAGTTGTGAAAATTCCATTACAAAGAAGTAGTGATAATCTACTAATCAATTATGATTCCATTATTTATTCTATTGTGTTAAGATTACCTCTTTTGCTCAATTGCTGTAAAGATGTTTTGCACTTTTGCATTGATGATTTTTATTTACCATATTATCCAGTAGTTAGTTCTTAAAGATATAATTGCATGGATGAAAATGTACTGAACAGTATCTTTAGCTTTGTATGCATACTGGTTTGATGATTGACACAAGTACAATTGAATTTTGAGATATGAATGTGACTTATCTAATGTCTGCTATAAAACAATTTCTATAAGCATACTTCTTAGCTGTATTAAAACATTCTATTATATGTATGTAATATTGTATCGTATGATGGTTTATAAATAGAATAAAACTGACGTCTTATTTGTGATCCAAAAAATGATTAAATGAAATTTGGAATTATTGGATCTAAGTTGTCACAATATGAACAATGAAGTTTTAATTTTGCTGACTGTAACAAGCATCCTGTTCTAAGCGAGTACAACGTGCTACATGCTAGTATATAGATGAAGATAAAGGGCCATGATTTTACCCTGGCCCAACCCTCCGCCATGCACACCAATACGTTCGCGTTCTTATGCAACACGACGCTCCAAATTTCCGAGTGTAGCGTGCTAGGGATTTGCTTCCTAAGCCCGCATAGGTGTGTGCACGCGCCGCGCGCTCGCGCTTCCCTACGAGAGCGCGCCGCTTCCTATGCCCGCATAGGTGTGCGTACGCGCGCCGCACCGCGCAACGCAGACAGGGATTTCCCCTAACCAGGGGTGTCGATACGACACCCCTATTTCTGGCTCCGGTTTTGTGCGTACGTGCGCGCGGCGCAAAACAATGCGCGGTGAGATTCAAACTATCGACAAACGAGATTTAGAGAAAATCCGCGTATTCATTGATTTGACATCATTACATCAAAAGCCACCTCAAATTTGATTGTAATTCGGTAGATCAAATTGACAATTAACAGATTGAAAACTTCATTCTCAAAGGAATTAAATATTTCATAACCTCATTACTACAGCATTTGCTCAAAAGTTTTTCATATCACACCGATAAAAGCTTCATGGTTTTGAAATGCCGAGGGCAATTATATCTCTAGGTTGTTGTAATGCCTCTTATGCCACACAAGAAGCACAGGCACGCTGTGTTCACTCACAGTACCTTAGTAAAATAACGAAGCAAAAGCCCTTATGGCAGTATTTCATACTATCAGTATCCAGAAACCGAGAGATATAACGTTTTCAAATACAAGAAAATAGCAGATGAGAACTTTCAAACAGTCAAAAGAACACAGAATTGCATGTAATATCGACGGCAAATGAAAATACACTTGACTGAAAATTTGAGTGTCTTCTATCCGCAAAATAAGAAAAATCAATCATTTGGGCCATTGAAATGGCTGAACTTATCATAAATGACATGCTGGACGACCCTCAGCAGCTTTGAATGAGCAATTTTCATTTGGCTAAGAGAAGATCCACATTTTCCAGTCAAGTGGTTTTTCATTTGCTGCCGACTTTAATTCTATTGATGATCTCACATAGCCTATCGAGCCAAAATTAATTAATATCGGAATAATTAACAAAGATGCAAGGATGTTCAAATAATAAATATATTGCTGCACTTACCAGCTCCCAGTGTTTTCGCATCATCTCTGATAGTCTGATGTCACACATGGTACCATAAACTCTAAAATAGTAAGAACAAATATCGAAAATATGTTAACTGTTGTCGCGAATTACGACATACACCACAGCTTCCACCTGCGTTGAGTAACTTTCTATGTTGACGTGTTTTAGCGCCGCCGCCTCCAGGCCAGGTTTTACAAAATTTGATGCACAGCTTGTGGCATTGGTAAGACATAAGCTGTCCGGCGCCTTCCATACAAGTCAATATTTTCTCATTTTCTTTTCAGACCAGTGGGGCAAATTCCGGAGTCGAAAGATGCTCTGCTGCTTGTTACACACGGATCAGTGTTCTATGAATTATGTCAATTGACAGTCAAATCTTAAAATCTTTTGATTGCTAAACTATTCTGCTTTACTAATTTTCGAGATATAAAGTCAAACGCAAGGAATACTGACGAAATTGTTCAAAATGACAAAAATGGATTTTTGACATGTTCCCACCATTGAAATTTTCTGAAATGTTGCAGGGACGTTCATTTAATCATTTTTTCAGAAAACCAAGAAAATTTGGGGGGAGATAATTTTGTATAAAGGGCAAACCATGGAAATACCGACAAAATGGTGGGTGGGGAACCCTTTTTCAAAAATTTCATTTAGGAATTTTTCTCCCCCGTCCTCCCAAACCTTCCCAACCCAAACCCTAACCCGACCTTA